>OY804593.1:22399595-22459595 GCA_963680895.1 Fragum sueziense
AGTAAAGGCCGTCATGAATCGGCTACAACGGCAAGCAATTTCTACCAAGCTACATTGGAAAGCATAATTATGAATGGTTTCAGAAAACAAATGCAAATGGGTATCTTTTGCGAACCATAATGTTTTATTCAACTGTTTATCACATATTATGTCTTTGTAACTTCGGTGTGTTGAATTCTTCCTTAAGGTTCATGAACTGAGAATGAAATGCAGAGCCAGCGGCGAAATTTGAAAAGTACCAGTAATTCCTAAACTGTGTTACATTTCCATTCCAAATACAAACATAAACATTTTGTATGGTTTAGAATTTTGAATTAATGCATACTTATGGAAATACTTGACAAAAATGTTCAAAATTACCTCCCTTGCATATGAATATAGAGTAAAATAATATTTGTAAATTATTCTCTTCTTGAAGCATAATCTTGAAATCCGGCACGGTGAATCAACTTATGTGAAGTGCATTTACAAGTGTGTGTAATTTGATGCATTTCGTATGGCTAGAAAGTGGTGTTTTCATTCTCAGTTCGTAAACCATAAGTAGGGCTCCTCTTACTTATTTTGTAGATGACTATTTGGTTGGTGTCTGTTTCACCACCGACTTCTTTCCACCGCTTCTAATTCGCTTTAGTTGACGAGGTGTAACAGGGGTTTATTCCCGGAACGTCGAGTCGCACCTTTTATAAAATGTGTGAAAAGGGGCTACCTAAAGGGGGAACTATTGACAGGGGGGTCACCTTTATGTCGAGTGACTATAACAGGAGGAGATATTTAATAAAAAAGGAGAAACTTTGTTTTGTATTGTAACAGAAATTTCTTTCTTTTCATGGTATAATATGTGTTGCGGGTAAAATATACACATGGGTACAATAACTATTTATGAAATTTAAACTCGTTTCAAGACGGCAAAATTTAAGACGCGCACATATTCAATTTGTTCTATCTTTCTGGACAGAAAACATTGTGAGAAATTAAGAAGTTGGTAACAAGCAATTTCTTCAATTTCCATGATGAGAAGCCGAAATAAATTCGCACAGGTACCTATTCTTATCTGACAACCTTTTATTAACTTAATTTTAGATTCTTTGTTTACAGGGATGAAAACATTGACCAAATAAAAGCCTACAAAAATTATCAAGAAATATTACAAATTATTATTCTTTTTCTTCATTACTATTAATTTTCACTATAATTGTTTAAATTTTAGAATGTTCGCTTATATAATACACTGCTCATAATTTACTAAGGTTCATTTTTTCTATGTTCTATTTTTTTCTTGATAAATCTCCCAATCAATGATCAAAATAATTTGAATGTAAAAAATATGATTCCTAAATAAGATCCAATGATGACCACTCTGATTTGATTCTCATTACATTTTTTTCCCAAAAATTTGAGACGTTCGATTTTTTGTGCTTTTACAGCATTTTTATTTAATATTTTAGTCTTCTGCAGAGCCTTTATGCTCTTTAACAATTTCCGACTGCCCTTGAGGGCATATGGAACAATACATTTACTTCAGCTAATATTAAGACACTGGGGCTTTATCCCCCCCCATCAGAAATTGCTTCCTACGGGCCTGAACTACTAGTATCTCTTCGGATGTTTTGATTATCTTTCTAGATAGATCTAATCTTATTTTTTGTATCAAAACCTATTTCACCGATCTTCATATAATAGAGTATTGAAAAAATCACATCAATCATTTTGCTATCAAAATAGTCATTTTATTATTTTTTTCTAAAAATGAAATCTTTACTTTTTTAGTTAAATGTTGTTTTCGTTTTAAAAATAAAATCATATCATTATTATTTTTTACGTTTATAAAAACCATTTGAATGTAACCATCTTAACATATTAAATTGTCTTTGTTATAATATCAATGTCATAACTACTTGCAATTCCCCCGTGCCGCACCCCCTAATCCCCTATAGGTACGAAAATTGACTCGACGTTCCGGGAACACACCGTAACAGGCTTCAATGCAAACTCCACACAGCGACAATGCCTTACATTATCACTGCAGGCATATAAATCACGTGACTATGGCGAATGTCACGTGATATCAGAAATTTATTTATAATTCTGAAATCATTTCATAAATCTTATTTTATTTTTTATTTGGATTCATATCTGACACCTCATATTCTTAAAACGCCACTAAAAGCATGTTTATTTTTGTAAATAAAAATCAAAATAAAAATAAATCAATTACCTGGTAACTCAAGCTGTGCCGGCAGAGATCACCCCAATCCCAATTCAGGGGAGATAACTGCGCAGGAGATTGGCTTCAATGGTGAACGTTTGATATCTATGACATTTACGTGTCTCACAGGGAATTCCACGTAATTGGCAATTTTCATCATTACAAATTGTTTTAGAAGTTAAGCAACTTTTAGTTCTTCTTTTTTCGATCTTTATTATCTTTTTTCACAAGTTAGGCCTACCATCATCCGAAAAATAAACAAAGATTGAATGTTTATCGTGTGTGAATAATCCGGTTTATTTTTCATTTATTTATTTATTTATTTTTGATAACCTAGAAACGTTTAAAGTAACGATGGAACTGTCGTCATATAATTAGACACATAGACAGGACTACTAAGGTTTCGTTCAAGAACGAACATGAATCTCAGACAAAGTTTATAGATCTTTAAGTTAAAAATGTGGTTTCATGTTTACATTTCAAGTCACTCGGAAATATACGGGACTAGTCACACAAAGGGGGACCACATGAGAATGGTGAAAAGTAACGACCCGTATCAGACTGTGCAGTTTGCACAGACTAACCGGGAATAAAATTCCATTGCGGTCTTTTTACGCATGACTAGTCAAATACTCAGCAGCCAGGGAAAACACAAACAAACTAGATGGTTGTCCCATGAAAATTGCTATCGAGTCCGCAAAATGCTCTAGATGACATTTGACAGTGAGCTGTTACCTTGACCTTGTAGTTTTCTGATATTTCTTCCAAACATCAGGTCTACATTGACAGAGAACAAAATTTCCGCTATTTTTGCTTAAAATCCATTCAGAAATGTTGGAGTTATGCCACGGACTAAAACGGGCGAACTGACGGACTGACTTACGCACGTACACCTAGCTGTTATATAGCGACAAGGAACTATGTCTCGCTCACCGCAATCGGGCTCGAAAAAAACAACAACATGAAAACTATGGTAATAGAGTCGGGTGTGAAATATTTATAATTTCTGCTTTCCAATGTAGCTTCCTAATATCTGCTGCCCGATATAGCTTTCTCATAGTTGTCCTTTTACCGGCAAGATTTTATTTACTTTTCTACTTCTGATTTATCTAAAAAAATAATTTAAGACTAAAAATACTATAAACGTACAGAGATATCATGTAACCAGCTCATAAATAGTTAATTTGTATCAATTTTGATTTCGCTTTCCGTTGTAGCAGGGTTTATTTTTGTCGTTTTCAATCAGTTGTCCACGATTTTTGCAAAAAACATGACTTTTGGGCACAAGATGTAAATATACGGGTTACGCTTACAAAATTGCGCTTCGAATAGGCCAGGTCTTGTTTAATTTGAATAAAAAGCAAAGTACTTACAGCCGTTTGAAAATTCCAGTCGAGGTGTGTCGGGGTGACAATTTACCATAACACCGTCAGTTTATGACGTCATTTATCACGTGGTATGACCACCTTGTACAAGTTTTGGACCAAAACATCACCTTCATCAATAATATGTATTATATATGACATTGTTACCGGTTTTGGACTTCTATATAATTTGGCTCAAAGTAAGAGGAAATATGTAGCATGTTTTTCTGATGATATGGAATCTTGACAAAGACTCCAACATATTTAACTTTGGAATTCAATTTTACTCTTTTCCAAAATTTTGTTGAAAAATATGCATTTTTTCATGATTAATTCAATAAAAAACATTCAAAATAATTTCCTCAAATACCTTTTCTGGTATGAATGTAATGCCTTATGTGTCTCGGATCAAATTCAATTGACAGATCTTGAAAATACACAAAACTAAAGTTTTGCGACACATGAAAAGGGGGCCATGTTTCATGTCATAGTGGGAATAAGTCAAGGTGGCTTTTCGGAATCCAGTTTGGATTATCTAAGAAACTAAAGGCATTTTCATAGCTTGTATATGATCCTTTATCACCATGCAGATTTAAAAGAAAATTCATGCGTGGGCAGATTTGAGACACACCCTTTATCTTAAATTAACAACCATTTTGTCTACAGTAGCCCCCAAGATAACACTTCGATACGATTAATTGTTCCACTTTAAAGTCAACAAAACCGACTGAATTAAGGGGGAATGCTCCAGTTTCCTAAATTTTTTCCCAATGATAGAATTTATACTGACGTCCAAAAGAAACGCCTCAGTCCCAGTAAATGTCCAATTATTCAATAAATCTGATTTGAAATTACAAATACTTATTTCCATCTGTAAATTTGATTATATATTGTTGAAAAATGATGATAAAGAAATCATCAAATTTTTACAGTTTAAAAAAACTTCACTTTTGAACAGAGCGTTATCAGAATTTCCATTTGAAAATCAGTAGCGCGTGGTTCAAACTTTACTTGCGACGACAAAAGATACCGTAAAGCGTCTTATTTGGTGACCACAGTTAGTGAATACTCAAACCGACGTCGATTTTAACGTCTCAATCTTGAAACGCATATGACGTTAACGTAAGACAGCTTCTTGTTTAATAGGCGTTACATGAGGTCTGTCTGACTTTGGCCGATTGAAAAATGTTTCTGTAACTCTTACTCGTCGATCAAGATGCAAAATTGTGGAATGCAAGACGTCAAAACGTCAGGTGACTTGTTCTAGATTTTCCTGTATTCGAAAATGGCTAATCTACGAGCTCTTTTTTCCAAGCAGTGTGTCTATTTCATACGTTACTTGAAACAACAGCAGTTGCCAGAAAAACACTTATTTGGCCACCCCATTTACAGACTATTCGACAGAACGTCGATCCTAACGTCATAAACCTGAAACGTACATGACGTTAACTTGGAGAATTATCTTACTTTACAGGCGTTACGTGAAGTCTAGTTGATCGTGGCTGATCAATAAATGTTTGTAGCATTCTAACACGTCGATCAAGACATCGAATGGAGAAACACAAAATGTTAAACTTTTTTAGGACTTGTTCGTGCATTCATCGCACTCAAAGATTACTGTATTACCAGCTCCTTTTCCAGAATTTAGTCTTGGAATCCTTCTTATCGGATGTTTCATAAGAAAATCTTTGAATTTGTGGTTGCCTATCCACTAACACATGTTACTGTGTAAAATGTGACCAATTTTACCACGTGATGTACATACACGAAGCGCACGTAGAAAACGTAACCAGTCACCGGAAATGGACAAGTTAATGGATAGAAACGCTTATCTTTTTATTTGCCGTAAATGTCCGTCGAAATAATATTACACAATATACATTTCACTAACATTGTAAAAGGCATTAGGAAAATAACGACAAATTTCACTGGAGCGTTTCTTTTGGACGTCAGTTTATTTATATTTTGTATGTTGAAATTACATGTAATTACCAATTAAAAATGGATGATCAGCGATCTTGTTTGGATTTTATAGGCATTCGTATCACATACCCCTACATCGAAAAAATGCACAATTTCTTGCACCTATCCAAGGTCACTAAAATGCTAATAAAATGATGTATATTCATCGTTTAGTCCCGAAATGGATTTAAAGTAACGTCTTACATTTAATAAGAACAGAAACCCCAAAATGTGTGCTATTATAAACGCGTAAACGTATAAAACAGCATAATCTCTTGGTTGGTAATTTCTCTATATGACATACAGTACAATGAGGTTACATGGAAATGGTCTAAATACACCAACTTATCTTTTGTATTCATTTCTTTGTGTGCTCAATAAAACAATGTCTGTAATGCGCAGTAAAAAGTGCACTGTAGAACAATCGAAACATTTCAACAACAACAAAACCAGTCAAAGTACTATATAGTGTGCCGCATAGTCTGCACATCCGCATATTTTGATTATCTCTTGGTTGGTAATTTCTTTATATGACATACAATGATGCTTTGGCAGGCTGTATAGAATAGGATCATCCTGCATATACATGTAGTCTGATCTTACTCTATACTACCTGCTTATAATACATGTGTTGCTCATTTTCTAGCATGTCCAATAATACACGGTCTACACGGCGCAATGA
This sequence comes from Fragum sueziense, assembly GCA_963680895.1. Classification (NCBI taxonomy): domain Eukaryota; kingdom Metazoa; phylum Mollusca; class Bivalvia; order Cardiida; family Cardiidae; genus Fragum; species Fragum sueziense. Next base: position 22,405,810 of record OY804593.1, read on the forward strand.
AAGGTTCCATAGAGAATCGTTCCATTTTAACGTCCACAAAACCAGCCGAGTTTATGTAGTTTGCCGTTTGTTTTCTACAGCTACACCCGTCACCAATTAACCACAGTAAGGGGTCGACCGGAAACTGGAACACCCACGTCCAGGTTGATCTGTCCGCTCGCACGTGCTCCAGAAATAGAAAGAGTCCACCCTGAAAAAAAGAGTGGCCGATTACACGGTGGATAATCACGTAATACAATATTTTCAGAAAATCTTCAATAACTCTATAAATACTGGAGCGATTTGAATTCGGTTAGAAGCAGAGAATGTGGAGAGAAGTCACGCATTAGATGGACGTAGTTGATTTTTGAAAAATCAACTGATAAAAAAGTTATTGAAGATAAACCAAAATTTTAGTTTATCTTCAATAACTTTTTTATCAGTTGATTTTTCAAACATCCAACACGTCCAGCTTATTCCTTGCATTTTCCCACATTCTCTGCTTCAAACCGAATTCAAATTGGTCAAGCATTAAAAAAAGATATTGAAGATTATCGGAAATTCTGAGTCACGTGATTATACACCGTGGATTATACCGATGGTTTATCCCTGTCTCAAACAGCAGAAATGTGAACCATTCCAATTTGACAGCTGCTGCAGACGACCAAATACATGTATATGCCATTTATGAGAAGATTTGTCCACATTTAACTCTTAGTACATAAAATATTGAGACAACATGAGAAAATACGGATCATTAGTATCTTGTTCTTTAGCCTCTATGTTTCTCCAAGCATGTTCTATTAGGTTTGTCTAAACCAGGCATTGTTTGGACAGGGCTAATATGTACCTTCCCTTGATATGGACAAAAAAGTAGGTAAATTGTCTGTACAAAGATTGACTTCAACCAGCCATTGTATATTCATTATTCGGCGTGCTGTTTTTTGTGACATTGGTAAAACGTTTTAAAATATGTCATAACATTTTATCCGACTTATAAAGTTTGGAAAGGCTTAGAATCAGGTCAGCGATTTTCTTAATCCGAGTTTTCTCCGATGAAATTCGCTCTTTGATATGTTGATGTCGCTCATGTAAAAGAGCGACATCAACATATCAAAGGACGAATTTCATCGGAGAAAACTCGAATTACGATTTTCTACTCACCGGTTTCAAAACTCGTCTAATCTCGCTCATCGCCTTTTCTATTTCCACAACAGAGCACATAACCACGGTACTAATTACTACATCAAACTCTTCATCTTTAAACGGCATATCTTGTGCCACACCAAGAACGAACTCGGCAGACATTCCGGCCTTCTTAACGTTGACTTCCACCTCCTTCTCAAAATGGGGATTCGGATCTAGAGCAACGAGTGTTGAATTAGGTGGTAAGAAATCTGCATTTTCCTCTGTTCCGGCTCCAACGTCAAGGATCTTAATTTCACGACCGACCTTTTTCTTGTACTCCAAAATATGCTTGAAAAGTTCCGTCTTTTTCTCTTTTGTCTGAGCGTGTGCGCGTATGCCGATGTTCGCTTTCTTCAACAGAATCGAGAAGAGACGTTGGTTTACGTGATATCTGAAGAACGAATGGAAAGAATAGTACGTCACTACCGCCGCCATGATGACGGCGATGAAACCACTTGTAAACGTTAACTCAAACATATTGTACGTTCCAAGTCTGTTTTTCTTTTTTCTTTTTTTTTCTAAAATATCTTTGAGCTTCAATGTTATATTTTGACTTAGGTAAGTCCAAAATTCTTACACGTTCAAAGTTCAAAGTGTATATTTTTTGTAAAATGTTATGGTTTTGATCATGGAGATCGTGAGTATTTTGACCTCTTATTGGTGGGTGAATCATTACCTCGTAACTCCAGCTTGTATAAGCTGGAGTTACGAGGTTTTGATTCCCCACCGATGTTCTATACACCTTGAAAAAAATGTAAAAAAATAATAGAATGTAGGGTAATACCCTGGTCACACCATATGGCGATTGTACCACGGCCTTCTATAGAAATTGAGATTTTGAGAAAATGCAACAGAATTCCAAAACAAACAATTAAGGGTTGTCCGATCAGAAAGCTTCTTCGATCGGTACAATGAGTATTGATAAAGATATGATTTCTGTACAATATAACCCAGAAAGTGCAGATACAAGTCAAAAGAAAACAGTACTGGATACTAGCATTTTCTTCGTTCGCCTAAATCTTTCGAAAAACTATTTTAGTATACTGCCTTGGTGGAAACTCAAGCTCCGCGCGAGTACTTTGCGGCTGTGTTGCTTTAAACATTTCGAATTTGCGCATGCATTTGAACAGGTGTGCATTGAACAGCATACACGAATTAACATCGTAAAGGTGTCATTCGAGCGCTGTTGCATCGCCATGAACGCGATGAGAGGCTATTTATTTCATTTCTTATCAAAATGAATACAAAAATCTATGTGGTGTCTATGATCAAGACGTATTTAGCGTTAATTTCACGATCAAGAGGTGTCGAGGTATGTTCCCGGTAGCGGAGGTTCATCTTTGGGTTTCCATTCGCTAACACATTCGGCGCAGTTACTAAGTCCGTTTTACTAATGCCCTCAAGACCATGTCTTTCATTAGTTCCAACAATAGTATTTTTTCCATTGCTTTACTGCATCTTATAATAAAATGTGGTATTGTAAAAAGAAAGTTCTTAAAGTGACATTTCAGAATTAATTTTACATAAATTTTACTTTTATTCTATCTGAAAGAGCATGTCTTCTTACGAAAATTCTGAAAATTTCAAGCCAAAATATTGAACCGTTTACGCGAAATATATATTTTTGGGCTAAAATTAAACAAATTGTTGTGGACAACAGTTCAGATTTATATAGAATTTGTCATTTCTGTCTCAACTTTGAATGCTTATTTTTCGCTTATAAGTAACAACTTCAAAAAACTGATAGCATTTCTACGCATTAGAATAAACAATCTTTGCATCAAGACATACTTTTAAAAAATGAAATAAATGTGAAATGTCTCTTTAACCCATTACCAAACGGCAAATTTTAGGCTTGTCCAAATTCAAAGATGTTGCAGACGACAATTTCAAGTGGACGAAAGTTAAGAATTTTTGGTCTTTACTGGTAGAAAACATTGCGGGAAATGAAGAAATTGCTTGTCACAAGCAATTTCTTCATTTTCCACAATGGTTTCCAAAGCCACTATCTTGTGGGGAGTCAAAAAGAGTCATTGTGTGGTAATAGGTTAAGAAAGCGGACCGAACCCTCTGATTTCGCATGAACTATGATGGTCTTAATACTCGAGACATTACTAGAGTATTTTGTAGTCATCGTATAGGGTGACAGGGGTTAGAAATAAATGACCCATGAAACACGTTTAATTGAACGTGACCTAAACCTCTCGCCTTGATACCGCTACTAGTGTTTTTATTTAAAAAAATAAAATTAAAAAATGATACAACAACAACAAACTCTCTCTGGAACGTCATAGGGGATTATTAGCACGTGCATTTCTATTCGGTCGCTGACCCATTTCGTGTGTTTTCATCGTATCTTTGCTGACAAAATTACGTACAAGTTTGGGTTTATGGCGGAAAGAGTTTTAAAAAATACCTGAATAAAATGACCTGTAACCTAATAGCTTGAGACCTAACCTCATTCGACCGGGTTAACGATAGACCTATAAATATAGCCCGAAATTGGAGATCTTCTTTTGTTCAAAATGATATTCACAATATCTACATACGAATACATGTGACTTTGTGACCCGTCACGCTAAAAGATACCTGCTGATATGTCCATAAAAATCAAGAAGTGGATCAAACTTAGCAAACGCCAAGCAGATGTATTTGTAAAATGAACATTTACATCTAGTAAGATAGGAAAACCAATCTCAATCCAGAAAATTACCTTAGAGTGAAAAATCTCTATCCTGAGTCTGTCTGCGCAATTCGTACAGACTGACTAGGGTCGATATTTTTACACTACCCATAAGGTCCCTTTTAGCGTGACGCATCACATATGCGACATGTGACACTAAAAAGGGACGTCCGTCTAACCAAGATATAATTTATAAAAAAAAATCACGGTGGATTATTCAACGTGATACAACAATGGCAATAAATTTTGTGCTAAAAATAGAAGGGGTTTACCGTTATGTTTTGATAACCCATCGGTGTTTGTTATAAAATCTCGTAACTACGGCTTGAATCAAGCCGTAGTTACGATATTTTATAACAACACCCACGAAATACTATTTGTTTGTCCGAAATTACGTCACGTTTTACTTGATAAAATCGTTCCCCATTGCAGAAAATCTTCGGGGCCGATATGACAGAGACGTCACGCATTAGATTTACGCGATGGATCCTTGAAAATCAGCTGATAAAAAAGTTATTGAAGATCAACCGAATTGGTCAAGTATTAACAAACACATTGGTGATTTTCTGATATTCTGGATCACGGGATTAACCACCATGACAAAACTCGGATTAAGCAGAAGTCAGGCTGACATTGCGATTCGGAAATTAACATACACTATGTTATGGTAGAAATGAAATTGTATTAAGAGAATTTTTAAGCATTACTTTCATTTTGGTTAGAAACTTTGACTAGAAGATCTGCAGCAAAGAAATTATCTTTGTGCTATTTTTTTTTAATCAGCGTGTGCGCTCTGCGCAGACTAACTTTAGGTTTGAGGGAACGGTTTATTCCCGATTGTCCCACACTTTGGGTGCGTTCAGGGTTCTCCCATCGGTAGCCATCGGTACCATTGGTAATCATCGGTAGCCATCGGTAACCATCGGTATACCGATGGCTATTTTGTTGGTCACCAATTCTCCCGCGAGTAGACAAGTCGGGTAGCGTTGGTAGCCTCGTTTTGATTACAAAAGATGGCGGATAACAACCCAACTACGACAATTTCAATCATATATTTTTTCATTAGCAATCTCATCGCCCTCTAACCGTTCTTGAAAGAATTTATTGTAATAGTTGAAGCAAAATTTATTTTATTTAAGCATTTATTTCTAATAATATTTGAGGTTGATTATCCGCCATATTTGTTTTTACCGATCGGCACAATATTCGTTCAGAGTTTGTTGGTTGCCGACGGTGCCATTGGCTACCGATGGTGCCATCGGTAGCCGACGGTAAAACACTTGGTTACCGATGGGAGAACCCTGAACGCACCCTTTATTTCATACAGGTAAGAGATGTCGGTTTAAACAATTCCCGTACAAAAAAATCTTTTTTACTCCCGCAAAGGATAAAGGCGTAATAACCATTGTGGAAAACGAAGAAATTGCTTCCACAATGTTTTCAAAAAAAAAAAAAAAAAAAAAAAAAAAAAAAAAAAAAAAAAAAACAAAGACCAATTGTTTTGAATTTTCTATATGTTCGGTATTGTCATTCGCAACATCTTTGATTTTGAACCAGTCTAAAATTTTGCCGTTTGGTAATGGGTTAAGTGTTAATTGGAAATTCAAATGTGGGACAATCGGGAAGACACCGAGGGAACCAATAGATTTTCTCGGCATCTGTCTCTGTCAGTGATTTTGTCCATGGAACGTTCGCACTATAAACAAGGTCCAGGGTGAGCTCTGATTGGTCAATAATACAATGCTTGAGAATCTATATTTCTTTTTATTAAAATTGATATTCTGTCAAATAATTACAGTTTTTTAAAAGAATTTGAGACATTTTGGCAGTTCAAGAGCCATTTTTAAAAGTAGGTGAATATTGTGAAAAGGTCAGATAAAATGACTGCCCGGGGAGGGTCATGTCAAAAAGGGACCAAAAGGTCAGTGATAAAAGTGTTCAAGAAATATTGAAATTGATTGTTTTGGTGTATGAAGAATTATTGTTCTTGAATTTGAGGTATGGCTCAACATTGTTGCATACTCATGGGCTGAGCTACATGTCAAAATGCTCGTCTATGACAAATAATTTGGTTCCATCTAACCCAAATATGGAATATTTTCACTCTTGCCAGATATTCGCTTTTAGATTGACGGAAAACATAATTATGTACTTTATAATTCGCCCTTCCACAGGAGATCAGCATAAATATACAGAGCTACAGATGAGAGCGTATAAAGACATTCTAAATTTGTTATTTCAAATCCAACCCATTTGAATCGTCTCGATCAGTACCAACAACATAGGGTTTGATGAGTATTGAAATATATCTTATGTCAAAAGCCAAATAAGTTTATTCAACGTATACTCCGACTTTCATGGGCGCGTAAGGGACATCTAAATTCAAAATTGTCGTACGTTTGTTTTTTGGTTCAGTATACTAAAGCAAAAGTTCCAACGGGTCACTTTTTCAAATTAAATAACTTTTGCCAAAGGAAGGGGTTTAACACCATTTCTTGTTGGCTCATTTCTTTTTAATCCAAGGATTATACACGTCTTTTTCTTTTGCTTCAAAGTGGCGGAAGTAGTGCAGTGGTAACGGGCAGGACTTGAAACACAGGGGTCGCTGATTCGATCACCCTCTTCTCCAGTCTTTCGGATGACACTCTAAACCGACGTCCCGTCCCCACATGACCTTAGTAGTTGAGAGGGAGGTAAAACTCCATTCAATTCAATCTTTTGCCTCAATGTTTCCTCTATACTTTTAACTTTGAAAACGCCGAAACAATTGTTTATGAAAAAGATTAAAGCTGTTCGTAACAACAGGCTTTCCTCTGAAACTTTACAGCATTCCGAGAATTAGTCCGTATTTTGAGAATAAGACAAAAGCGTAACAATGTAGTGAAATTAGTTGTAATTTACGCCATTAAAAATGCATGATTAGACGGTGGCTAAAAAGTATGAAATTAGCCTACACAATTTACCCCAGGCAACTAATCGTAGAACAATACTGTTTCATTTGTTAATTACAACAATAATTGTAATTAACGTAGAGTAATTCGATTAAGTAACAAAATGATAAGATGCTACGACAACCGAAAAGGCAATTTGCCTTTTACCCTTTCCCAAACGACACCTAATTTTGACGTCCCTTAGAAACAGGGCACGCCAATTTACGTGCAGGTGTCCCTTTCACAAAGTTGCGTCCCCTCAGACTACATGTTCGTATCGATTAGACCCGCAGAGTTATCGTTCGTTGCTCTCCACATATCATCTCTGCAAGGGACTCGGCTAGAGTCCACGAATCGTAGTCTACCGAAGGAAAACGTCTTTCACTACTGTACACGTAACTGCTTCATGTCTTGTATTATACAATAGAGGAAGAAAATATGCTGCTTGCATCATAAGTACGCCTATGAATGCTACATAAGAGATGTACGAGAATATCATAGATGTCATGCGACAAACTGATCTGGATCGAAGTTGAACTCCTACAACATAAAGGGACTCCTTTTCTATGTCATCAAATATGAACAGATGAGACCCGGTAGGATTCCTAAGTATTAGATAGAGTCTTTATAGTAGATTCTACGAGTATGCGAAATAAACATTCAAATGCGCGCTGACTTGTGTTCGGTAGCGGTTCATTGGAGACGGGGGCGTGGCTATGTACAGACGTCACATAAACACATAAACTACTTTACCTTTACTTTACCACAACAACTTTTGAATTTACGTTAGGTTACAAACAGATTTCTACGAATAAAATTCACATTTCACCTTCTTTCTTCTAAAAAGTTGTACCAAAATGAGGAGAATAAAAAATGGAACCTTTTGATATATTTTTCGTCGGAAGTGTTGCGGAACTGAGCGAGAAATTCCAGAAACAGTTTAACTCGGCTTTTGAGTAAGGAAAACAGATGATATGGAACTATCGAAAACAGAAAGGGATAAGGAGCGTTCTCCAACAATGCAGGTCAGTGGAAACGTGGAAACATCTGAAATTAGGAATTTTAACCTTAACGAAGCTAGAGCGCTGTTAAAAAACTGAGAACTACCGACAAAGACAACGTTACGTTTGTCCAAACGTCGGGAGGATTGCATGTAAAATTCAATGCCGGCATGTATGAACTTTTCAAACGCTGTGCAGATTTGTTTTATTCGTCGGAGAAATTAAAGGTCCACAGCCAGAAAATTCCCGTGTATGATAAGGACGGAAATCTTGTCGAAACCAAATATAAACTTAGGTCATGTGGTAAATGCCTCTACACGATTAACCTTTACCATACTAAATGTGCTTGCCTGGTGAATGGAAAGCAAGAAAGTGTGTTCATTAACTCCCATTTTGAAAGGATCCTACAACTTGCAGAGAGCACACTTCATGATCAGAACTTATCTATTGATGAGTTGAATAGACGAATTAAATTGGCTATTCAAACATGCATGGACACAAGGGAAAATTCTAACGGTAACTCTGTGAAAAAATCGCCGGGAAAAATTAGTGTTTCAACGCAAAATTCACCGACGCCACATAATTCGACAGATAATCAAGTAATTGAAAAAGATGTATACAATGCGGAGAGTGTTACTTCTATAGAAACAGCTGAAAATAACACAAACCAATTGAACGACAAACAACCCAATATAGCCGAAATAGATTCGAACGATAAACAAACAAATAAAGCCGAAATGGACACTTCAAACCTAGAATCGGGGTCGACGCAAAAAGGCAATTCAAAAGTCAACGAATGCACAAAACATAAACATAGAAGTTATTTTCAAAGAATTCCAGGAACTGAAGGATATCCTGTTAGATCATGTACATTCGTCTTCAGTTGCCATCTCTGCAATTAGAGATGAGATCGCGGGAATAAAAAACCTATGTAAAGTTCGATCACAGTCGGTTGAAACAAAGGTGGAAAACATTGCAGAATCATCCGACTCGTTGAAAACAGAGATAACAAAAGTGTCAACAACGATTCACGCAAAACTACAATCGATATCAGATCGGATCCAACACACAGATAACAAAACAAGCGGGGAATCCTACAGTCATACGAAGGAAAAATCACCAAAAACGATTTCCACTGAAACAGTAAACAAACCTAACAAACCTGCAAAAAGAGACAATGAGCAAAGATTCGCTATTTCACCCAGAAAATCACCTGATAACAGACGTCAAAAAACAATTAAAGACAAGGTCCTTATTCTGGGCAGCTCAATATTACAACGCATCAAAAGGAGAGGACTGGCTAAACATGTATACGTGTCAACAAATCCAGGTGCGCGTGTCCCTACCATCAGAAGGAAACTAGATCGAATGGATCTAACGCCGTACAAAGCAATCATTGTCCAGGTTGGGGGCAATGATTTATCGTCAGGACGAGATGAAGAAGCTATTGAGAATGATTTCTCGGGTATGATAGACGATATTAAATGCAGATCACCTGATACAAAGATCTACATTTCGGAAATCACGCCTAGAATTGATGTTGATGTATCAAACATGAACAGTTACCTGCGGTTTCTGTGCGAGGACAGAGGAGTACAGTGTATTCCTGTTAGTACGAGATTAAATATAAATTCTAATTTATATTGGAAAGACCAAGTGCATTTATCAGACCGAGGAACCTCAGTTTTGCTTAAAACGTACAATGAGCATTTATCAATTATAAAACCATCTTCTCCACAAAGAAAATTTTCACGAATGTGCTGTTTTCTTTGTGGACAGGAAGGTCATAGATTTGAAGATTGTCAACAAAACACACAAAAAGAAAGTTTAAAAAGAGAGAGAAGGAGCTGGACCTGTGGGAGGTCAAATCACATCGCAAACAGATGCTGGTATCCTAAATGGTAGGAATCAGTGGACATGCATTGTTTCAACCAGTTTGATATTCTTGCAGATTTATGTTCTTTTTGTAATACAACTAATGATAATTGTCAATGCAAAAATGATATTGCTGCAGGCGTTAACAATCATACACCATCTGATGATATCAAACGACAACATAAAAATACTACAACGCCTTTACAATTCAACTGCAATAATACTTCAAATATAGCTGCTGAAAATAACATTTCTAATATAAAGGAATATAGAACGAATAATGAAGGTCTTACAGACAACACAATTATATTGAATAAACCGTTCGATTTTGAACAAAAAGGTCTGCATGTAGTATATCTTAATATACATCATATTTTACCTAAAATGGACCAAATTGAATTATTGATCCACGATTCTAAAACGTTAAACATATTTTGCTTATCCGAGACATTTCTGTCTGATAAAGTTGAAAATTGTGATCTTAAAATAAACGGCTATATAATTGAAAGAAAAGATAGAATTGTTAAAATAGGCGGGGGCTTACTCCTGTATTTAGCGGACAACTTGAATTACCAAAGACGGAATGATTTAGAATTAGGTGATATTGAGAGCATTTGGATTGAGGTAAAATTTCAAAACAAAAAATCGTTATTACTGAATTTTTCTTACAGACCACCAAATAGTAGTCAAATTTGGATCGAACGATTTGAAGAGCAATTACTTTTAGCTGAAATTGAAGATTCTGACTACATTATTTTTGGTGATTTTAATATTCAATTTTCATTGCCGTCGACGTATAGCAACATGAAGTGGGCTAATCTGGTCCAAGATTTTGGCCTATTTCAGCACATTGATACGCCCACAAGAGTAACAAAAAATTCAGAAACAATTATTGACCACATTTATAGTACATGTAAGCATTCTATTAGCGAAATACTGGTTCCCGAAATAGGAATCAGTGACCATAACCCCATTGCGCTAACGTATAAATGCAGCATTTCCGAGGTAAAGAAAAATGGGTTTCAGACAATAAAATATCGATCCTTTGCTAAATTGAATAAAAAAAAGTTTTGTTAATGATCTTTCGTACACACAATTTAACGCTGTAGAAACATTTTCAAATCCCGATGACGCATTACAGTATTTCTATTATTGTTTGAATTGCATTCTCAATAAACATATACCTATAAAAGAAAAAAAAAGAGTAAAGAAGCTGAAACAACCTGATTGGTATAAAGATGATATCAAAACTGCTAGATCTATTTCAAAAAGGGATACATTCAAACGTTCCCACAATTGGCATATGTACAAACTATGGAGAAATAAGGTTACATCTGCAATAAGGAAGAGCAAAAAAGAGTCAAAAATCAATCTGACCCTAAAATACTGTGGCAAAATCTGAAAAATGTCGCGTCCGTTGACGGATCTATTTCTCAAATACCTTCCAGACTGTGCATAAATGGTACAATCGTGGAAGGCAGTAGAAATGTACTGAATGAACTAAATATACACTTTTCAAATATTTCAAAAATTGTTGAAAGGGTTCCTTTAGATACAAGCTTTTTCGAAAATTTAAAATCTAGACTTGATGAAGTACTTCAAGACAAAATTTTTCATGTAAACTATATAACACCTTTAGAAGTAAAACATATTATTGAAAATCTTGACGTTAAAAAGTCGTCTGGAGTAGATAATATAGGTGCGAATATTTTAAAATTATGCAAAGATTATATTTCGGCGCCCATTTCGTGCATTTTCAACAAATGTATTGCTGATGGATTTTTTCCTCTCGAATTTAAAAAAGCCAATATTTGTCCCTTTTTTAAAGGGGGTGAAAAGAGCGACCCAAATAACTACCGCCCGATCTCGATCCTTCCTACATTATCTAAGATATTTGAACGACATATAGCAAATCAGCTGAAAGATTTCCTAAAGAATTCAAACATTTTATATGCTCATCAATCCGGTTTCAGAGACAATTACTCTTGTCAGACAGCACTTATTCACATAATAGATTCTTGGTTAACAGAAATTGACGAAGGAAATTGCATTGGCTCTGTATTTCTTGACTTGAAGAAAGCCTTTGATCTTGTTGATCATGATGTTTTACTTTTTAAGTTAAAATTGCATCATTTTTCTGACGCTGCATGTGACTTCTTTCGGTCATATTTATCAAACAGATATCAAGCGGTAAAAGGCGGAACAGTTGTGTCAGAAATGAAGCCCGTTTTATCTGGTGTTCCTCAGGGTTCTATTCTTGGACCAATTCTGTTTTTGATCTATATTATAATCTACCTTTGAATGTCACCTCAAACATTGACATGTATGCTGATGACGCAACTCTTCATTACTCTGATGCGAATATTACCAGAATAAATGCTAACCTTCAAGATGACCTACTCAATGTTGAGCGCTGGTGCAAATATAACAACATGATTATTAATCCAAATAAGACTACGAGCATGTTAATTGGTTCCGCACAACGACTTAAAAAAGCGGAAAATCTTAATCTTGAAATTCTTGGAAATCAAATAGAGACTGTATCTTCACAGAAGCTTTTGGGTGTTCATATTGATAATACCCTGTCCTGGAAAATTCATATTGATAAAACATGTTCTAAGTTATCTTCAAAATTATATTTGCTTAAAAAGATTAACTATTTTCTGACCCCTGAAATGCGACAAATGTTTTACAATTCTTATATAACGCCATATTTTGACTACGGTTGTATAGTCTGGAATCAGTGCACGTCTTCGCATGTAAATAGATTATTCAAAATTCAAAAAAAGAGCAGCTCGGATTATCCTTAACAAACCCACCAGGTCTGATACAAGAGAAAACTTTACTGAATTGAAATGGTTAACATTCAAAACCCGTTGTATATACTTCACTATTGTAATGGTCTACAAGACATTACATGGTTTGGCACCTTCGACTACATCAAATCTTATAAATTTAAGTAGAAATAGGTTCTATAATCTAAGATCGCAAACAAATAACGCAATAGCATATTCCTGCATTCCTAGAACTGACTTCATGATGAGATCTTTTTCGGTACGTGGCATGAAATATTGGAATTCAATCCCATTGAAAATAAGAATGATTTCTAATGTCGCATGCTTCAAGAAAAATCTAAAAAAGTACTTGATGTCAGTTAATGACTTTTCTTAAGATTATATATTCCAATTAATATGTTAAATCTGCAACAAACATGTATGTCCACATTTGATTTGTTATTTCGTTAATTTATGTAATGATTGTTTATGAAAATGAGTATTGCATGTGTGAATGTACGTGATACAAAATGTGTTACCTGCCCTTTCCTAAAGCAATCCCTGGTCTTAGCGTCATCAGCAGAAAATTCTCTTTGTATGACGGAGATGAAAATGTTGATAACCAGCTATTTTCCTTATATTATTTTTGTCACAATATCTCAATTTTTCTGCGTTCGGTTACATTGCATTAGCTGCATGTAACCATTCGAATTTGGGCAAGTCTAAAATTTTTGAAATCAGGGTAAGGGAATATTTGTTTTCCGAAGGCCTTATTGTAAATAAGCTAATCATTATACTGTTATTGTGTGGTGATGTCTATATAAGTTACCTTCGATAAATAAAGATATTATTATTATTATTATTATTATAAACTAGCCGGTAGCCCGTTTATGCGAAATATAGCGTCGAAATGTTGAAATATACTGCAATTTCAATGGTCCGAAGAGTAGGCCAAACAGTTAGTAGACAAAGTTTACAGTTACTGACTTTTCCTCACACAAACTTTCCATTTTGTCACATGATTTGAAAAAAAAAGTGAAAATTCGCAATGATTCATGACGTCCGTTAGTCACAAAAATCACGGAATGGGGAGGCAAGAATATTCATGTCGGATGTAAGCTGCAGAAAACCAGGGTACTTAAAACATCTGAAAAACAAAAAAACACACAAACATCCCCGAGACGATTCCAATGAGCACAGCAAAATAGGATTTGAAATTGAAACAGCAAAGTTAGTAAGAATGTATCTGCATCCTCGCAAGTTAACGGTTCTATCTCCATTTTGTTATTTACGAAATGTTCTGAATCTGTTCGAAAGGAACTAAGTGGGGGTAGAACCTCTGGCTTGATAAAATGCCATATAAATTTGTCACGTAATACAATAATTGCAGAAAATCTTCAATAATTTTGTTAATTCTGGACCGATTTGAAGCCGAGAAGGTAGGCAGACATCGCGCATTAGACAGAGGTGGTGGAATTTTGAAAAACCAGCTGATAAAAACGTTATTGACAGTTTGATTGATAACATTTTTCAGCATATTTTTCAAAAGCCTACCACGTCTAATTTATTCCTGGCATTTTCCAACCTACCCTTCTGTTAACCGAATTTAAAATGGTCAAGCATTTGCAAAAATATTGATGATTTTCTAACATTCTGAGTCACGTGATTAACCACAGTGTTTGTTGCTCTGCTGCACGAAGTGCATTATTTTTAGGAGCATTTTGTAAAACACTTCCTTTGCTAATCCGAGTCTTCTCTGATGCAAATTTCGCAAACTTAGCGAAATTTGCACCAGAGAAGACTTGGATAATTACTAAGCTTGCGGGCGTATAAATTTATGGATTGAATTAATTTTGCGTTTTATCAGTCAAAAACAATTTTAATGAATGAAAGCGCACAATATATATCTAGAATGACATTTTTATTGCCTTGTGGTTTTGTTTGCGTGCATCAAAGTGATTAAAACCTGCTAGCATGTATGCCAAATAGAAACGTTTGATACGCGAAGCATGTTTAACAAATGTCTACATGTCATGGATATTTGACGTCAATTGGGTATTGTAACATCCCTTCTAATGTTCAGATTGATCTGATCTTTGCTCGGAATGTGCTAACTTGATAGAACAGAAAACAGTAATACTTCATTATTGCCTCCCAGTGCAACAACTATGGCGCCAACTGATTTTAATGGCATTATTATTTCAAAGTCACACCTTCCCAAAATTAATCTAAATAAATGTCCGATTTGACACATCCAATAAAACACATTTTTAAATATTTTTCTTTCATATGATAATTGTGGTATAAATACAGTCATTTCTATTTACCCTTAAAATTTCTGGAAAGAAAAAAGCTCCGTACCATAAACGGTTTTATGCGTGCGCAGTTCTTATAAAGGAGCATGTTATTATAATTACATCAAGTACGTTTGTAAAGTCGCTACGTTACATGAAAACAAGAGTACAGTTGAAACTTTAAAAATCAGTTTCTTTTCCAAATATATATGTCTTGCATTTCTTGAAATAAAACATGGTGGTATATAATCAAATGTTGTTGTCTCATATTGCAGTTTCTTTTACTTAACATGATAACGACATGAACACCAATAAGTTAATTTCAAGTGTCATTCCGTTCATTTTAGCTGACGGCAATTGCCAGGAAATCCAATGGAAAGTACGTATGACCTATTGCTCGGAGAATAGTTTATAGTCTCATTTATCATTTCTAGAAACATGTAATATGATTAAGGAACTCGATTGGCTTGCTTAAAGCAACATTTACACAAAAGTCGTACACAATTACGCGATGAATAACGGCATTTGCCAAGTTTTTAAATCACTAAATCTGCTTGGTCCTATTTCTAGGTTTAGTGTTGCTCTGTGCTTTTTTGAATAAAGAGGAAGCTTTTTTTTTTAAAAAAAGGTTTACATATAAATTGAAAGTAATACTTAATTAAAGTGACAACTCTATGCTTAACGATTTGCTCATTTAGACCAATGACGTACGAGCAAAAAGTTTGTATAATTTCACTATAACTTTTTTATCTTTTATCCGAGTGCATTTAATTATTCACACCTGCAATTTTATCAAAGTAATGACTTTTGGATAAAATATACGTTTGAATTTATGAAAACGATATTTTTTCCGTTAAAAGGTCAAGGAACGCTAGCCCCCGGAGCACGCCATAAAATCGTAGTTGTAAAGTTTCGAAAGACCGGTATTTTTCAAAATGAACTCAAGCAACACTTCCGATATTTTATTTACCATAGTAGAGAATGACATCACATCACATACTTGGTACAACTTCAATGCTTAATTTTGAAAAAAAAAAACAAGGATAAAAAGAGTAAAAACGGCAGTTCGGGAAGTGGTGGAAATTGTTGGATGACATTATTACTTTTTTTTATTTTCAGTTCATACACCAGCCGAAAAGTAGTTAACTTAACGTATACAACCCATCATTAGCAATGAAAGGCCATAGGCGAAATTTGAAAAGTGCCAGTAATTCCTAAACTGGTACCGTATATATTTCCATTCCACAAACATAAGCATTTTGAACGGTTTAGAATTTGAATTAATGCATACTTATGGAAATATTTGACAAAAATGTTCCAAATTACCTCCCTTGTATATGAATATAGAGTAAAATAATATTTGTCAATCATTTTCTTCTTGGAGCATAATCTTGAAATCCGGCACGGTGATTCATCTTATGTGAAGTGTGTTTACAAGTGTGTGTAATTTTTAATCCATTTCGTATGGCTAGAAAGTAGTGTTTTTTATGATGGGTCATATACTTTAAAGGGGGCCATGTTAGGTTTTTATGCTTCCGAACTGTTCGGGAACTCATATTTGTGCATGGAAAAACATTTTTCAATGCAAAAAAAAAAAAAAAAAAAAAAAAAAAAAAGATAAACTCAGTCACGGCGAATAACCATCTTTCCTTTGCTATAGATCAATCCTTTATAAGCGTGTTTACACATTCTATTTTTACTTCAAAAACGAGACAATGTCAAGGTCAACGAGACACACCTCCGCGGTATCAACACACAGTACAATCGGCTGTGTCTATGACCGTGACCTTATTTGCGAGGGATAGATGGAAAGGTTTATTTTGTACAAGCACTGAACATTTATACGCGTATTTATCAACTATAGAATACCAAAGACCCCTTCGTTTATTTTTAACAGTGAATTCATTTGACCTACTGTGCACATGACATCAGATGCCGAATCTGTCTTAGCTGACTTTCGACGCAGCCGGTTGTACGGTGTGTTGAATCTCGCTGAGCACAGATGACGTACCTCTGACGTAATTGATTTTTGAAGGTTGGGCATATTCAACCGTTACAAAACAAAAACAAGGACGATATAAAAAATGCCAGCACGTTATTAATTGACTTGGATTTTAATACTTAATAAAGCTCGATGAGTGCTTACAATGGACATAAATGATCTACCCCTCCAGGTTGGTAATTTCATACGTTATTTCTGGTTTGTCATTATTGTGCCATTTGCATTTTCGACAGCCTAGCTGGTCCCCCCCCCCCCACTTTAAGAAATATTGGAAGGCAAACAAATAACAATATGACAATCTTTTATCTATCTAAGCCACTAAAAGACTCAGGATATTGTGATGTTGTTGCCCTGCTTCCGCTTCCGGTTTTCCTAGAATAAATTTGTCCAGAAAACAAAATTTTGATGAAGATGTCATCACGAAAGCATGTCATATCGACCAATAAATTACTTATCACTCGAGAAAAATGTCACGAAAATTTTATGTAAAAATTATAAAAAGCAATTACATGTATTTCAAAGCCAGATAAACGTTTAATTTTGATAGCCCAAAAACATATTTTTTTCAAATACGCATACTTTAAAATATGTCATATTCTTTCCATTTTAGCTTTACTCATTTCTGGATGAAAAATTTCTCTGTCATATAGTAAATGCAATCAACATCAAGAGAAGAATTTCTGACTTTCCATCTAACTGAATTATTGAGTTGAAAATCATAAAATAAATTAAATGTACTTGATGAAACAGCAGTGAAATGAAAAAATGGTGTGTCCACATATCTGTCTATTTTGGTGCGACAACATATTACCTTTGATATTATTTCATTCATTATAATTTTAGGCATATGTACACGCCTATGTATACTTAATTTCATATACATGTTTTTGTACTCAACACAAATTAAAGACCACCGGCAAATTTAGAGTAAGTACTCGGTGACATGAAATATGAACCAGTATTGAAAACGACTAAATATCACCATGGGAATTAAGTTTGTACAACTGGATAAATGCCTGGAGTAATTAATCTAAAATCCTTCTCTCAATTCCCTCGATAGTAAATAAATGGTGTCATTGTGTCGAATAGCGACACACTGATTTAGAAATAATTTCTAGACAAATTTGTCAAAACGAGTTCATTTGTGAGATATATCATTGTGTTGTTCTGATGAAAAGAAAGAAACGCCAACATTGTGGTCTCTTTTCCAGTAAGCCAATGCTGCCCATCTTGGTAAGCAAGAACTAATAAAATATCAAAGTTTAAAGTTTTTAAAAAGGGTAACAAGGGTAGCTCTTTGTAACCCCAGTAAACGAAAACAGTAAATTCATTTCACAGTAGTAAGATAACTTGAGAAATCTTGGATCTAATGTGATGTGCTGCATGCCAGGGACCAATTAAGACCTGTTATCATGTGAAACACAGGATCACACTTGATATGTGAAGCATGTTTAATAAATGTCTTCATATCATGATTGTTTGACGTCGGTTGCCATTATTGTATCCCTTTTAATGTTCAGAACGAACTGATTTTTGCTCGGAAATTGTAATCTTGATACAACGGAAATCAATTACAATTCGCTATTGCCTTTTATTATATCTGTTGTGGTGCCAACCTGTTTTTATGCATTGTGTTGAGCTTATTATTTAATCGGACAATTTTGAATGTCTTTTGTTCTCCTAAGGCCAGTTATACAACAATAAAAGCAAAAAACCCTCTCTGAATACATAACTGCGTTTGGCCTTTAATTTGTGTCAAATATTTATTTTTTTAGAGTAAAACTGAATAAAATTGACAGAGGAACAGGAACAAAACATACGTTTAAACTTACATTTTTAATAACTAATAAATTTGTAAAGAAAATTAGTTGTTAGATATCAAAAGAACTGCCATTTTAAGCACTACTATCAGCATGACACAGATATACAAATCAAAAAGTTAATTAGCTGGCGGCAATCGGCGGGAAATCCAATGGAAAGTACGTATGACCTATTGCTCGGAGTATAGTTTAGTTTATAGTCTCATTTATCATTTCTAGTAACATGTAATATAATCAAGTATTCCGCTTCGCTTGCTTAAAGCATTATTTACACAAAAGTACAACAATTTTGCGATAAAAACGACAATTGCTTGAAGTTCTTGAATCATTATTTAACCCTTTCCCAAACAAGACCTTGTTCTGACGTCTCTTAGAAAGGAGACTTTGGGAAAACATTGAGGCAAAAGAAGAAACTGCTGATAACCAGCAGTTTCTCCATTTGCCTAATTATTTTCTTTGC
Organism: Fragum sueziense; assembly: GCA_963680895.1. Taxonomy (NCBI): domain Eukaryota; kingdom Metazoa; phylum Mollusca; class Bivalvia; order Cardiida; family Cardiidae; genus Fragum; species Fragum sueziense. The sequence goes on from OY804593.1 coordinate 22,424,816, forward strand.
TATAATGTACACAAACTCTATCATTATAAACTTCCAATTTGTCAATTTCACGTTCTTTGAAATTGGACCACCATAAAATTTTGCCTTTTTGGAAAAGGGTTAATATGTATATTGTTTGAAGGTTACATATCGTTGTTTCTTCCCACAAACCTAATATCTACGGTTATAAGCAAGCTAAAAATTTTGAAAGATTGACGACAATATTGTTCTGTATTGTCAGTATGTTATGAAAACCGTACTTTTGATCTTACTTACAAATGACTCAGAAGTGAAAAAAAAGCTTTGAAATACGTCCTGAATAATTAAACAGGTTTTACGAAGGTTGTCTATGGTTTAATACTTCAGGGAAGAATCATTCTTAGATAGAGTACTTTGTATGTATACCAAAAAGCTTTAGAAAAATATAATAAATGTATGACAGCAGAAAACCGAACAAATTTCCTTAGCAGCAAAAAAGAATATAAAAATTATTGCAAACGTGCAAAAAGAAAATATAACATGGATTTCGCCAAATCATTAGCAGAATTAAAAAATAAAAAGCCAAAGGATTTTTGGAACCTTTTCAAATCTAAGAAAAAAGATAACGATATAGAAAACATTGATCTTAATACTTTTTTTGAACATTTTAAGAATCTAACGTCAAACGATGATCTAGAGGAAGATGAAGAATGTCTCGATTTTTTAAATGACTTTGACAATTCTAATGAAAATAAAGAATACCTCTTCGAAGAATTAGATAGTCCTATCACACGTGAGGAGATTCGAAAAGCATGTAGAAATCTTAATAGAAATAAGGCATGTTCAACAGATGAAATCATTTACGAATACTTCATAGAAGGTATCGAAATTCTAGATCGTCCTTTAGAAATGCTTTTTAATTACATTTTAAATAAGCAAGTATTTCCAAAATCATGGTCCCAGGGAGTTATAATACCCATTCTTAAAAAGGGAGATAAATCTAACCCGAACAATTATCGTGGTATTACCCTCATAAGCTGTTTTTGCAAACTTTTTATGTCCATTATAAATAATCGTCTAAAAGCATGGTCGATAGATAACGACATTATCACCGACGCACAATTCGGATTTAAACCCAAGTATAGTACAATAGACGCTGTTTTTATTTTAAATGCATTGATCGAAAAACAATTGCACGATAAGCAAAAATTATACTGCTGTTTTGTAGATTTCCAAAAATGATTTGACTCCATTTATCGAAACGGCCTATGGTGTAAACTCTTTAAACTTGGTGTAAATGGCAAAATGTTAAACCTTTTTCGCTCTATGTACAGCGAAGTCAAATTGCGTGTTAAATGCTTAAATAACCTATCTGAATTCCTTGAATGCGACGTGGGCTTGTTACAAGGGGAGATAACATCTCCGATCCTATTTTCTCTTTTCCTCAATGATATTGAGCTTTACCTACAAGATAAAGGAAATTTGGGCCCTTGAGCAAGTTACTATTTACTTGTTACTGTTTGCAGATGACTCGGTACTCGTATCAGAAACAGCAGATGGACTCCAAAATCTATTAAATAGCTTTGAATTGTATTGTAAAAAATGGAAATTAAAAGTTAACACTGATAAAACGAAGATCATGGTATTCAAAAATGGGGGAAGGTTAACAAATGAACCGACTTTTACATATTCAAATGTCGAAATAGAAATGGTCCGATCATTCAATTATTTAGGGGTTGTTTTTACATGTACTGGCTCATTTATTAGCGCTGTACAAACATACTCCGGCAAAGCGCTCCGAGCGACGAACATACTATTTTCAATAACGCGCGGGAAAAATGACCCAATAGATATTATGCTATCTTTATTTGATTCATTTGTTACGTCAATATTATCCTTTTCTTGCGAAGTTTGGGGCTTTATTAAGTCGGATATAGCAGAAAAGGTCCATAGGAAATTTTTGAAGCAATTACTTAATGTTAAGCAATCAACCAGTAACACTGCTGTATATGGCGAACTTGGCAGATTTCCACTATCCATTACATTTAAAACAAGAATAGTTAAATATTTCATAAACCTGTACACTTTAAAAAGTAACAATTGTATTTTGTCCACCATTATCGCTGAAATGACACGAGAAAACGCTTATAAAGTAGGAAAATTAAACTGGGCTGAAAATGTTCAAAAAGTACTAGAAAATTGTGGCTTTCCCGAAATATGGCTTTTCCCAGCATCAGTCAATGTAAAAGTATTTTTGCCCATATTTAAAAGGAGACTAATCGACCTATACTTGAACGATTGGCACGTTGATCTTAATGTAAAATCATCACTTACATTATACAGAAACTTGAAAACTAATATCGTAATATCAGATTATCTTTTAAAAATGCAGAATACTAAATACAGGAAAATAATATCAAAAATACGCTTATCAGCACATCAGCTAAATATTGAAAAAGGGAGGTACCAAAATATAGAAAGATCACAGCGTTTATGCTTATTATGTAATCTAAACGAAATCGAAGACGAATTTCATTTTATAATTATTTGCCCATTTTACAAAATTTTACGAGAAAGTTACATAAAGAGCTATTACAGAAAAAGACCAAATATGAATAAATTTATTCAATTGATTGAAAACACTAATTTAAAGACATTGAATGACCTTGCTCGGTAAATTGTATTAAAGCATTTGAAAAGAGAGATCAAGCTCTCAATCCTTCATAATACATATTTGCAAATACTATCATATACATGTATTTGATTTGTGCCTTAAAAGAGTAAATTGTAATCCACCATTATCGGCATCTTTATTTCGTTTCGTTAAGATCCGATCTAGAAGTGGATAAAAAAGCTTGGTCTTATTGAGATGCGGAGAGTTCATGATTTTGTTTCGAATGAACTCAAAGCGTAGATTATAGTAGATTTTGCTATTATATCGCTGCTTTCCGGCTAAAACCACGTATCTGCAGCTTAAAACAAGCTGCGGTTACAGGCTTTTATATGGAAATCGACGATATATGGAATTCATATCTTTTTAAGCAAGTAAACGCTCATTCTGATTTATACTTGTTTTCATGAACGTTTAACCGCTGTCAAAACTATAACTAATTCTAAATGTATTGTATGGTAATACAAATGATATGTGTAGGGATCATACGGCATAATTATGTCGAAGGATTTTTATACATAACATTTGAATGTATAGATAATCATCAATCCAACAGAAACTTTAATAAACATTATTACTATTTCTATTTACAACGTGATTTCCGCAAAAAACCCAACAAAATCAAACAAATATCATTATATTTACTGCCATTGTTAATTGCATGTTCATATCACAATTGTTTATATGCTTTGTAATGATGATGAACAATGTTGTTCAAGTCATTTTGTAAATAAACTGTTCTGTTCTGTTCTTTGTTCAATTTGACCATTCCCACTTAAAGTGACATTTCACATTTATTTTATTTTTCAAAAGTATGTCTTTGATGCAAAGATTGTTTATTCTAATGTGTAGAAACTTTTTCAGTTTTTTTAAGTTGTTATCTATAAGCGAAACATACGCCTTCAAAGTTGAGACAGAAATGACAAATTCTATATAAATCTGAACTGTTGTCCACAACAATTTGTTTAATTTTAGCACAAAAATTATACATTTCTCGTAAACTGTTCAATATTTTGGCTTGAAATTTTCAGAATTTTCATAAGACAACATGCCCTTTCAGATAGAATAAAAGTAGAATTTATGTAAAAATAATCGTGAAATGTCATTTTAATGGCAGATGTCTTTGCCATAAATTTCCATAGACACGATGACGATTGTGCATCAAGGGATGGATAACGACTACGAACAAATTTGTCCCGCATATTCTTAACTGAAGAGGGGCTGATTTGTCCGTAGTTGTTATCATTTCGCTTTCTGGTCGGTTTGGACAATATTTTGGGAAAAGTACCAAGAGTTTTCTAATGTGTCATACATTCGATGAAAGAGGTGAATGAGGCGGGATACTACAAACATTTTGAAAATTGACGAATAAGTAAGAAAGTCATTGCAAAATATTTTACCAGATTAGATGCTATTTTGTCCGCAGTCGTTAGCCATCCCATGAAGCACAATCTCCACCTTGATAAAGCAGATTGTGTCCGTTTCCATTTGGTCTACTCCAAAATAGATTTGTCAATTTGTCAACAGTTTTGATGGGAATGTCTTTAAACCCAATGCAAGTAGCTGTATTAGGTACAAATTAGTAAGCATGGAAAAATAGTATACGCAAAAACACTAATTAACCATTTCCCGAACAAAACCTGGTTTTGACGTCCCTAAGAGAATTGGCTTGGGAAAACATTGATGCAAAAGAAGAAAATGCTGATAATCAACATTTTCTCCTTTTGCCTCAATATTTTCTTTGCTATATTTTACACAGATCCAATTCCTAGACACTCATTTTGTCGTCTGTACCAGCTTTTGAATTGAACCACCATTCAATTTAGCTGTTTGGGAAAGGGTTAACAATGATAGTAGCAGCATAACTGTAGAAACCTAGAATCTTAATATTTATGATATGTTGCATGTATGAGACCAATTAAAGCATACTATTATCATCTATGACACTGAATCTCACTTGATATGTGAAGCATGTTTAACAAATGGCTTCATACCATGATTGTTTGACGTCAATTGCTATTATTGTATCAAGTAATGTTCAGAACGAACTGGTCTTTGTTCGGAAATGGTAATCTTGATAGAACGGAAATCAATTACAATTTGTTAAATTGCATTCTATAACAAGTGTCAATCAGTTTTAATGCATTTTGCTGAATTTATAAATCTTATTTTCATCGACATTTTCCAATGTTTATTCTTCTCACAATGCCAGTTAAAAATACAACAAAAACTGTGTAAAAATGCTGGCATTTTGAAGCAATATCGTACACAGATTTGTGACAAAGACCCCTTCGAAGACCCGAGACAGTTGTTAATTTGTATGTATTAGATAGATAGTAGATATAGTAGATTCTTCGCGAAATCAGGTTTCAAATACGCACGGCGCATTGAATAATCATATCGCGTAGAATCTGCTATACAAACTCTATCTGGCATAGTATTCGCTAGCGGTTCATTGGAGATTGGGCGTGGCTATGTATAGACGTCACATATAGCAACTGACAGTCTCGTTTACGCGAAATATAGCGGCAAAATTTTAAAATATGCTGAAATGCCATTGGTCCACAAAGTAGGTCGAACACTTATTTGTAAATAGAAGTATTTTCCCTATAAAGCTGTAAATAAGTAAGATGAAAACAGGAACAAAACTTACTTTTTATATACGTTCTTAAGATAACAACAAATTACATAAAGAATCAAGTCATTATTCATCAAACATGAAAAAAATCGAAAGGAATATTCACCATTTTAAGTAGATCTACTATCATTAGCATGAGCACAATAAGCTCTCAAAGTTAATTTCATCATTTTTTTTCTGACGACCGACCATTCAGGGAAATCTGATGTAAAGTACGTATGGCCTATTGCTCGAAGAATAGTTTTTAGTTTCATTTATCATGTCTATCTTAATGAGTACAAGTTATATAATTAACCCATTACCAAGCAACACAATTTTAGACTGGTTCAAATTCAAAGATGTTGCAGACGACAATTTCCGGTGAATATAATTTAAGGATTTTGGGTCTTCTCTGGAAAAAAACATTGTGGGAAATGAAGAAATTGCTTGTCACAAGCAATTTCTTCATTTCCCACAATGTTTTCCTGGGGAAGAATGGATATACTATTATGAATTGATGGAACAAATTAAAGATGAGTGTGCTTAGGAGTAGAATAAATTCAAACATACGGTAAAATGTTGTTTAGTAGTGTTTACATTTCTGGATTTTATACTTTGTACAACTGATTTGTACAAAACACGGAGCATCCCTAATCTCTAGGCAAAAATCTTGGCTTAAAACAATCCAAGAAATCTTTAGATATCGTAATGAAATTTCTCTCTTAAGAATGCAGCTCTGTATTTGCTATCAAGGGATTGAAATTTGATCGTTACATGTATATTCCAGCAACATTAACCCGGGGCATCTGCTTATGTAATGACCCCACTTCGGTAATCTTTTGTTTAGATGCTCATCTAATGGACGAAAATTAAGTTGTATCGGGTTAATTTGGGTGGATTATATCATACATCCGTATATGATACCATATACAATAGCTTACTCGAACAGAGAGCAGAAAGGCAAAAAATCAAAATATCTCACAAATGACCTCGTTTTGATAATTTGTCTGGAAATGTTTTCAAAATTAATCTGTCTCTATAGGACAAACTGATGCCATTTATCCCCTATCTAGGGAATACAGAGATCAATTTCAGATTAATCCTTTTCCAAAACTAGAGCTTATTTCCACGTTTCTAATTCAAAATGCTTTGAAACATTGAGGCAAAAGAAGAAACTGCTGATAACCAGCAGTTTCTTCTTTTGTCTCAATATTTTCTGTGATACATCTTACACACTGTTTAAAAATATCTTTAACAACATCATTACGACACACGTTGATGCCATATGAGACAAAGGCTCTGGAAAACATCGTGGAAACTGAAGCAATTACTTGTGACAAGCAATTTCTTCATTTTCTACAATGTCTTCTATCGAAAAAGACAAACAATGTAAAATTTCATTTACCAGAAATTGCCGTCTGCAAAATCTTTGAATTTGGACAAGTCTAGAATTTTGCCGTCTGGAAGAGGGTTGACTACTCCAGACATTTATCCAATTGCACAGACGCATTCCCAGTGCGATATTCAGCCATTTTCATCAATCCAAAATTAAACCATGTTTTACCGTGATTTATCGTTTTTTAACCACGTTCTTAGTTGAAACTAGATTTCGAGCGGATTACTCATTGTTACGCCGAGGACGCGGCCATGGCGCAGTTCCTAGCGGCGCATCGGACTCTTATTCACGAGGTCCCAGGTTCGATTCCTAATCGCCGCAAATATTCTTTCAGACATACCTCCTACCAATGGATTAATAATCTATAGGGCCTATAGGTGAGCACAGTGACTTTTTGACTCCCCTCAAGATAATACATTTGGAAAACATTGGGGGAAATGAAGAAATTGTGACATCTTTTACCCAAACAAATAAAACAATTTACTAAATTTCATTCAGTTTGAATTGTGGTATGCATCACCTTTGAATTTCGAAAATCCCAATATTTTGCGTTTATGTAATGGGTGAACTCCGAAAGCCGTTCTGCACAGTCGGCACATTGACCAATTTTGTCAATTGAAATAGTTTTATCGTTGTGTTGTAAGCAGCAGCTTTTTAATAAAAAAAAATATGCTTAAAATTTTGAAATTTAGTAAAAAAGGGGGCGGAGGTTAACCGGCAACGGTAATTGGCAATAGCGCCAACTTTACGTACATGTGGATAAATGAGTGTTCTGCCACAATTGCTTTACCTTGAATACAAATTAATTAATTGGTGTTGTAATTCAAACCATTCATTAAGATAGAAATTCGGTTGGTCATCTCTAAATTTGACTGCATTTAGAATATGCAAGAATATGCAAGAGAAAAATTGCATCTAGAAACCTAATTCGATAAACCCTTTCTTGAACGCCGCAGTTTTAGAAATAAGAGCTCTCAGAAATGTCAAAATGTTACTAAATTGACTGTGTCGACTAAGCATATTTTTTAAGCATTTCATGTTGTTATTCATTTCCTTAGAATTGCAAACTTCTTTCTCGCGAAATCCCTGTCGTCTGCAGCAGCTTTCGAATTGAAGCAAGATTTGAAGTAAATAGACTTATAAAAATGACAATTTTCTCCACTTTATGCCATGTTGTATCACTCAATTAATACCAGCTTTTATTCGTAAAATCACTGTAGTTTTGACCCTAGGAGAAACGTAAATTCAATAAGCTATTCTTTTATTACGTATTATCAGATAATGTACAATGAAACAAAGTGGCGTCATGAATATTATACAAAGCAACAATGACACATAATGAATTTTCGAATAGTGGTAGTAGAAGGAATATGGGAAAAGCAAACATGGTCAACAAGGGTTTCCTTTGTACCCCGTACTTTACGCAAAAATATGATTTACCCCATCGGAGTAAAATCTGTAATCATGATCCAGTCACGATAATGTGGCGCATATTTATAAAATTTAGCTATAATTATGTATTTTTACAAAACAAAACTCCAAACTACTGTAGTTTACATGAGATGTTTCGAGTATTGCATGTGTCTCACACCTGCAATAGTCATACCAACGCATGCAGAACTGTATTGAAAGTTATGAATAATTATGAACACCTAAGAATCTTGTTAACGAAAGTAAAATTTGTAAACACAATACCATACATGGGCGGATATAGAGGAGGGTCGGGGGGTCCGGACCCCCCTGTCATTGGCCGAAAATTAAATTTTGACTATATAAAGGACCTCTATGGATAAGGCGAGAAATCTCCCTAAAATGCTCAGTTCGGTGGGTCAATTTTCAAAACTTACAAGTTGAGAAACAAAATTAAGCTTTTTGGTTAGGAAGATAAATAAATGAAATGAATAGCGATTTTATGTTATTTAAAAAGTTGTATAGGTGTAGATAACTCTTGATTTTTGTACCCATCTAAATGGTTTCATTTTCGTACACAACCGGTATTTATAGAGGTAAAATGAAGCTTATTGTTATTTCATTTGCAATTAATTTTTTACAGAAACAAGGAAAAATGGTGTTGGCATCATGGAGTGACCTCAGTCAACTTTTTGCTTCCGGGTCGTTGTACAATAGAAAATAGTGCAACAAATTGTTGTCTGTGCATGGAGAGGGCTGTATGGATTGTTAAACAATAGTTTAGATACTGCTTTCTTTGATAATTTAGTATTTTTGCAGCTGCACTTTGGCTGTATAGCATATTTTTTTGCATTATTTGCAGGACTACTTTCTGCGGATACTTCCCAAAAATGTACATGTAGTTGGGCGGAAAACAGTCATTCTAAAGTGAAAGTAAATAGTGGTCCTGTTTTTAGCTCACCTGAGCAACATGCTCAAGGTGAGCTTTTGTGATCACCCTGTGTCCGGCGTGCGTCGTGCGTTGTGCGTCGTGCGTCGTGCGTCGTGCGTCGGAAGGCGTCAACAATTTCTTTAAACATCTTCTCCTCCTTAACCACTAAGCCAATTCTTACCAAACTTGGCAGGCATGTTCCCTGGGTGACCCTTTTCAAAACTTGTTTTCAAATTTTTGATTCGTCAAAAAATGTGGGCGTGGCAGGGCGGGGCTTATCAGACTTAGAGAAATTGTTACATAATTCTTCAAAAATCTTCTCCTCCTTAACCATTGAGTCAATTTTTACCAAAGTTGGCAGAAATGTTCCTTGGGTGATCCTTTTCAAAACTTGTTTTCAAATTTTTGATTCGTCAAAAAATGTGGGCGGGGCAGGGCGGGGCTTATCAGACTTAGGGAAATTGTTACATAATTCTTCAAAAATCTTCTCCTCCTTAACCATTGAGTCAATTTTTACCAAAGTTGGCAGAAATGTTCCTTGGGTGATCCTTTTCAAAACTTGTTTTCAAATTTTTGATTCGTCAAAAAATGTGGGCGTGGCAGGGCGGGCTTATCAGACTTAGAGAAATTGATAAATAATTATTCAAAAATCTTCTTCTCCCTAACCATAGAGTCAATTTTTACCAAAGTTGGCATAAATGTTCCTTGGGTGACCCTTTTCAAAACTTGTTTTCAAATTTTTGATTCGTCAAAAAATGTGGGCGTGGCAGGGCGTGGCTTATCAGACTTAGAGAAATTGTTACATAATTCTTCAAAAATCTTCTCCTCCTTAACCATTGAGTCAATTTTTACCAAAGTTGGCAGAAATGTTCCTTGGGTGATCCTTTTCAAAACTTGTTTTCAAATTTTTGATTCGTCAAAAAATGTGGGCGTGGCAGGGCGGGGCTAATCAGACTTTGAGTAATTGATAAATAATTCTTCAAAAATCTTCTTCTTCCTAACCATAGAGTCAATTTTTACCAAAGTTGGCATAAATGTTTCTTGGGTGACCCTTTTCAAAACTTGTTTTCAAATTTTTGATTCGTCAAAAAATGTGGGCGTGGCAGGGCGGGGCTTAGCAGACTTAGAGAAATTGTTAAATAATTCTTTAAAAATCAAATGTTGATCCAATTTGTACCAATCTTGGCTGGAATGTTTCTTGAGTGACTGTCTTTACTGCCTGTTGATGAATTTTTGATTCATCAAAAAATGAGGGCGTGGCAGGGCGGGGCTTATCAGACTTAGAGAAATTGTTAAATAATTCTTCAAAAATCTTCTTCTCATTAACCATTGAGTCAATTTTTATCAAACTTGGCAGAAATGTTCCTTTGGTGATCTTTTTTCAAAATTTGTTTTCAAATTTTTGATTCATCAAAAAATGTTGGCGTGGCAGGGCGGAGCTTATCAGACTTAGAGAAATTGTTAAATAATTCTTTAAAAATCAAATGTTGATCCAATTTGTACCAATCTTGGCTGGAATGTTTCTTGATTGACTGTCTTTACTGCCTGTTGATGAATTTTTGATTCATCAAAAAATCAGGGCGTGGCAGGGCGGGGCTTATCAGACTTAGAGAAATTGTTAAATATTTTTTCAAAAATCTACTACTCATTAACCATTGAGTCAATTTTTATCAAACTTGGTAGAAATGTTCCTTGGGTGATCTTTTTCAAATTTTTTTTTTCAAATTTTTGATTCATCAAAAAATGTGGGCGTGGCAGGGTGGAGCTTATCAGACTTAGAGAAATTGTTAGATAATTCTTTAAAAATCAAATATTGATCCAATTTGTACCAATCTTGGCTGGAATGTTCCTTGAGTGACTGTCTTTACTGCCTGTTTTCAAATTTTTGATTCGTCAAAAAATGAGGGCGTGGCAGGGTGAGGCTTATCAGACTTAGAGAAATCATTAAGTAATTCTTAAAAAATCTTCTTCTCCTTAACCAATGGATCAATTTTTACCAAACTTGGCAGAAATGTTACTTGGATGACCCTTTTTAAAATTTGTTTTCAAATTTTTGATTCGTCAAAAATGTGGGCGTGGCAGGGCGGTGCTTATCAGACTTAAAGAAATCATGAAAAAAATCTTTAAAAATCAACCATTGATCAAATTTAAACCAAATCTGGCAGATCTGTTTCTTGAGTGACTGTTTTCAATGTGTGTTTATGAATTTTTTGATTTGTCAAAAAATGTAGGCGCTGCAGGGCGGGGCTTATCAGACTTGGAGAAGTTATTAAACGAATCCTTGAAAATTTTCTTCTCCTTAACTGTTAGACAAATTGTATCAAATTATCCAGGAATGTTCCTTGGGTACCCGTTTTTATTTATTTTTTTACAAATTTGTGATTGGTTGAAAATATGGGCATGGCAGGATGTTTATACGACTAGGAGAAATGACAGGAAAATTCTTTAAAAATCAACTGTTGGGCCAATTTGAACCAGGGATGTTGCTTGAGTGACTCTTTTTAACAATAATATTGTTTGTGAATTTTTGATTTGTTAAAAAATTTGAGTGTGGCAGGGTAGGGCTTATCAGACTTCAAAAAATCATAAAGAAATTCTTCAAAAATCAACCATGGGGCCAATTTAAACCAAGAGAACAAAATGCTTATTGAGTTACTCTTTTCAAACACTTGGTTATAAATTTTTGATAGGATAATAAATGTTGATGAGGCAAGGAGGGGCTTATCATATTAAGCGTATTAATGCCTGTAATGTAGCATTCTGATGTTTCAAAATTGTAAATTGTTAATTGTAAAAGTTTAATCCTGATTATCAAACTGGAACAGCACATGATATTCAATTTTAAAGATGTATGCAAATGCTACTACATGCAATATGATTGAATACTAATGTGACTTCATTGTCTTCATTGGAAATTATGAAACTTAATTTACAATAGCTTGATACGACATACATATTTGTTTACAAAAAAAATTATATTGTACACCATCAAATACAGGAAAAACTCAGGTGAGCGATATCAGTGCCTTTCAGGCACTCTTGTTTGTTGGATATTTTCAGATTTTCCTTCTCAATCTATACTGAAACCACCATAAAAAGGGAGTGCAGAGGCGGCAGATCAAGCAACCCAAGTCGCGAGTGTCCGCGAATGTTGTGGAAGATACTTTGACAGCGGTAAGTTGATCATTTTAACATAGGCTAAAGGAGGGAAAATTTAGAATCTAACCTCATATGCTAGCTTTGGTTTTGTCCGTATTGCGCATGCGCATCATTGAAACAAATTTAAAAGCGCACTTTCCCGCCCAAAACCGAGGAATACCTACCTTCCCTGGACCGGCGAACATCGTTCCCCTCCTTGACCCAGCTTCCCATTGACATAATATAATTTTATGTTGTGTCATTTGACCATAGATTTCCTCGGTAAAAGGATTTCCTGGGTCTTGGGGGCGGGGAGAACATACTTTTATACTAAAGATAGAACTCATACACCAATTGCCATATTTTTGGCGGGAAGATTTCGCCTTTAAACTTGTTTCAATGATACGCATGCGCATTAAGGACGAAACAAAAACTGGTTTATAATTTCAACACCAATTGTCCTTACATTTACAGAAAAAATCTTACCAATAAAACTACAGAAAATTTAATTCTTGATAAATGAATAGCGGTTGGATAAGAAAATGTAGTTTTTGGGATATGTACAGAAACCAAGAGTTATCTGTACATGTAGAATCGTTTTGATAGTACAAAATCGGTGTTGAGGTGATTTACGTATACAACTAACATTATAGCTCGAAATAATTATCAACTTGCATGTTTTGCATATTTATTACATTTTAAGTCATAATTTGAGCTTGGATCCCCCCTGGAAAAAATCTTGGGCTTAGAACCCCCCCCCCCCCCTGGAAACAAATCCTGGATCCGCCCTTGCCATACATGTGCCATAATATCGTGACTGGACTAAAATTTTGCATGCAAGAAACCAGTTACAACCTGATATCATATAATTATGACAATGTAAAACACTTCATATGTAAAGCATGTTCAACAAATGCCTACATATCATGATTGTTTAACGTCGATGACTATAATTTTATCAAGAAATGTTCAGAATCGACTGATCTTTGCTGGGAAATTGTACTCTTTATAGAACGGACATCAATTACAACGTGATGTTGCCATTGTCGCAGCGCCAACCTGATTAAATGCATTTCGTTGAATTTATCTTATTTTGGACGGACAATTTTGCATGTCCATATTCTCCCAAGGCATTTTATACAACATAAAAGATGGCAGTTTGCAGCAATACCGCTAAATGATTATCCACAAAGACCTTTTTAGCACGCAAACTTGCGTTTCTCTTTTATTTGTGTCAAAAGTGTCAAAAGTTTTGCAGAAATAAATATTTATAAAGGTGAAGGAGGAACAGGAACAAAAACATGTTTCAATTTGTATTCTAATACCTGTAAATTGTGTAAAGAATTTTAGTAGTTGATATCAAATGAACTACAATTTTAAGCACTAATATCATTATGAAAAGATATATGAATCTAAAACTTGATTTCATTCATTTTATCTGACGGCAAATACTGTGAAAATTCGATGGAAAGTACGTATGACCTATTGCTCGGAGAATAGTTTATAGTCTCATTTATCATTTCTAGTATCAAATAATATAATTAAGCAACCCGGTTCGTTTGCTTAAAGCAACATTTACACAGATGTCGTACACAATTACGCGATGAAAAACGACAATATACTAAGTTTTGACATCACTAAACATGCTTGTTCCTATTTCTAACGTTGTATGTATACTAGTATATTTGAAAGTGATAGCCTACTTAAAGGGACATAATATTCCAATTTCATTTTTAAAAAGTATGTCTTGATGCCAAGATTGTTTATTCTAATGCATATAAATGCTTTTTAAGTTGTTGCTGATATAAGCGAATAATATGCCTTTAAAGTGTATACAGAAATAACAAATTCCATATAAATCTCAACTGTTGTCCGCAACAATTTGTTTAATTTTCACCCAAAAATATATATTTCTCGTAAACGCTGCAATATTTTGTTTTGAAAATGTATGTATTTTCCTAAGAAAATATGCTCTTTCGGATAAAAATAAAAGTAAAAATCATGAAAATATCTTTGAAATGTCACTTAAATTAAAGTAACTCTATGCTCTATTATTTGTTCATTTTGACCAATGAAGTATATGACAATCTATTGTCTATCTAAGCCACTGAAAGACATAGGATGTCATGATGCTTGTGCCCTAATTCCAATTCCGGATTTCCTAGAATAAATTTGCCAAGAAAACAAAATGTTGGTGAAGATGTCATCGCGAATAGATGTCATATCGACCAATAAACTTAGCACTCGTGAAAAATGTCACGAAATGTGAAAAATACAAAAAGCATTTACCTATATTTCAAAACCAGATAAATATTTAATTTTGATAGTACAAGACCACAAATTTAAATTCAAATACGCATACCTTAAATTTTTAAGTTTAAACTATGTCATATTCTTTCCATTTTTGCTTAATCAATTTCTAGATGAAAATTCTCTCTGTCATATTGTAAATGCAATCAACATCAAGAGAAGAATTTCTGACTTTCCATCTAACTGAATTATTGAGTTGAAAATCATAAAATAAATTAAATGTACTTGATGAAACAGCAGTGAAATGAAAAATGGTGTGTCCACATATCTGTCTATTTTGGTGCGACAACATATTACCTTTGGTATTATTTCATTGATTATACAATTTTAGGCATATGTACACGCCTATGTATACTCAATTTCATAAACATGTTTTTGTACTCAACACAAATTAAAGACCACTGGCAAATTTAGAGTAAGTACTCGGTGACATGAAATATGAACCAGTATTGAAAACGACTAAATATCACCATGGGAATTAAGCTTGTACAACTGGATAAATGCCTGGAGTAATTAATCTAAAATTGATCTCTCAATTCCCTCGATAGTAAATAAATGGTATCATTGTGTCAAATAGCGAGATACTGATTTAGAAACAATTTCTAGACAAATTTGTCAAAACGAGTTCATTTGTGAGATATATCATTGTGTTGTCCTGATGATAAGAAAGAAACGCCAACATTGTGGTTAATTTTCCAGTAAGCTAACGCTGTCCATCTTGGCAAGCAAGGACACAAGCATGAATCAAACTTTAACCCTTTCCCAAACAGCAATATTTTAAGGCGGCCCAATTTGAAGGCTGCTGCAGACGATAAAGTAAATGCTTACAAAATGCCAAAATGTTTATGCTATAGCCAAGAAAATATTGAGGCAAAAGGAGAAACTGCTGGTTATCAGCAGTTTCTTCTTTTGTCTCAATGTTTTCCCAGACCATTTCTATAAAGGATTCAAACCAGGTCTTGTTTGGGAAGGGATAAAAGTTTTCAAAAAGGGTACCAAAGGTAGCTCTTTGTAACCCCAGTAAACGAAAACAGTGAATTCATTTCATAGTAGTAAGATAACTTGAGAAATCTTGGATCTAATGTGGAGTGCTGCATGCCAGGGACCAATTAACCCTTTCCCAAACGACAAAATTTTAGGGTGATCCACTTCAAAAACTGCCACACATGACAACATGGAATTTATTAAAGGTAGAATTTGTGTAAAATACAGCATAGAAAATATTGAGACAAAAGGAGAAACTGCTGGTTATCAGCAGTTTCTTCTTTTGTTTCAATGTTTTCCTAAGCATTTTCTATTAGGGACGTCAAAAGCAGGTCTTGTTTGGGAAAGGGTTAAGACCTGTTATCATGTGAAACACAGGATCACACTTGATATGTGAAGCATGTTTAACAAATGTCTTCATATCATGATTGTTTGACGTCGGTTGCCATTATTGTATCCCTTTTAATGTTCAGAACGAACTGATTTTTGCTCGGAAATTGTAATCTTGATACAACGGAAATCAATTACAATTCGCTATTGCCTTTTATTATATCTGTTGTGGCGCCAACCTGTTTTATGCATTGTGTTGAGCTTATTATTTAATCGGACAATTTTGAATGTCTTTTGTTCTCGCAAGGCCAGTTATATACAACAATAAAAGCAAAAACCCCTCTCTGAATACATAACTGCGTTTGGCCTTTAATTTGTGTCAAATATTTATTTTTTTAGAGTAAAGCTGAATAAAATTGACAGAGGAACAGGAACAAAACATACGTTTAACCCTTTCCCAAACAAGACCTGGTTTTGACGTTCCCAATAGAAAAGGCTTGGGAAAATATTGAGACAAAAGAAGAAAATGCTGATAATCAGCATTTTCTCCTTTTGTCTCAATATTTTATAGGCTATAAAATACACATTTTTTACCATTGCCATAATTTATTTTGTCGTCTGCAGCGGCTTTCAAATTGGACCACCCTAAAATTTTGTCGTTTGGGAAAGGGTTAAACTTACATTCTTAATAACTAATACTTGTGTTAAGATAATTAGTTGTTAGATATCAAATGAACTGCCATTTTAAGCACTACTATCAGCATGACACAGATATACAAATCAAGAAGTTAATTCTATTTATTTTAGCTGACGGCAATTGGCTGGAAATCCGATGGAAAGTACGTATGACCTATTGCTCGGAGAATAGTTTATAGTCTCATTTATCATTTCTAGTAACGTGTAATATAATTAAGGAACCAGATTCGCTTGCTTAAAGCAACATTTACACAAAAGTCGTTCACAGTTACGCGATTAAAAACGACAATTGCTTGAAGTTCTTGAATCATTATTTAAAGGGGGAATGGCACTTATAATCATGAAAATTTTCCGAGAACTAAGTACAAAATAAATATGTATTATGAAAATATGGCCTTTAAATTGCATCTATGCCAAATCTTAGCTTTCTATCTTGTGTATTGGCTAGGATGTCGACGGATTTAAAACCCCATATGTTCCATTATTGTAAATATTATCCCCGGGACAAAAAATCATGGGGTTTTAAATCCGTCGACATCTGAGCCAATACACAAGGTAGAAAGATTAGATTTGGCATATATGCAATTTAAAGACCATATTTTAATAATATATATTTATTTTTTTGTACTAAGTTCTCGGAAAATTTGCAAGATGTTAAGTGTTATTCCCCCTTTAAGATGTATATTGTTTGAAGGTTATAATTCATTGTTTCTTCCCACAAACCTAATATCTACGGTTATAAACAAGCTTAAAATTTTGAAAGATTGACGACAATGTTGTTCTGTATTGTCAGTATATTATGAAAATCGTACTTTTGATCTTACATACAAATGACCCAGAAGTGCAAAGAAAAGAACAGCTTTGAAATACGTCGTGAATAATTAAACAGGTTTTACGAAGGTTGTCTATGGTCTAATACTTCAGGGAAAAATCATTCTTAGATAGGATACTTTGTTCAATTTGACCATTTCCAATTAATGGCAGATATCTTTGCCATAAATTTCCATAGACACGATGGCGATTGTTCATCAAGGTATGGATAACGACTATGGATAAATTTGTCCCGCATATTCTTAACTGAAGAGGGACTGATGCAGAAAGAAAGAAAGCAAAATATTTTAACAGAGTATATGCTATTTTGTCCGTAGTCGTTATCCATCCCATGATGCGCAATCTCCACCGTGATAAAGCACAGATTGTTTTCATGTGTCCGTTTCCGGTTGGTCTACTCCAAAATATACTCAGTTCCATAAATAAGTGTGCACTTTCTTTCGTTTTATTTCTCCCCTCATCTCCCACTAAAAATAACTGAGTTTGCTGTCATATTGTAGCTTATAGTCTCAAGAAAGTGTCAGACATTTAAAATTTGGGCACTTAGACAGTTTGAGTTTGTTTTTCTAAGGTTAAATGAAGGTGGTATGAAAATAAAAGTTGCAAAAGTACACAAATTTGGTCAAATGAAAGTTTTGATTATCTCTAGTTAATCGAACATTATTCATTTAATACCGTTCGATATTGAATCTAATCCTTTTTTATTAACAGAAACAATGTTGATGTTCTTCCCTGGCCACGATTGGCACTGGATTTGGATCCGATTGAACATGTGTGGGTCATTTAGCGAGGAACGTTCCATCACTGCTTAACATCAGCTATATCCAGGAGTTTGTCATTGCTCTCACTCAGGAATAAAATAACATTCCTGCTGTAGTGATATTGCGTTTTTTTAGCTCTCTACGACCATCACATACTCGCCTGTATCGACAACATTGGTGGCCATAAAAGATTTTCAAAAAAGACTCCAATTTACTTGATCTAAACAAAATTTGAATGTTACCAATTTTTGTGTACTTTTGCAACTTTTATTTTTATACCACCTGTATTTAATCTAAGAAAAGTAAACTAAAACTGCCCTTTTGACAAAATTTAAGGGGTATGTCATTTTCTTAGAACTCTTAGCTACAATATGATAGTAAACTGTATTATTTTTAGTCGAGAATCAAAGGAGAAAATAAACAAAATAAAGTGCACACTTATTTATGGAACTGAGTAGAAAATTTTCCGAGTTGTTCCGAATGCTCGATGATTCATAAACCGCAGAGTTCCGAATGCTCCGTACTTCATACAAATGACGTCATGATGACGTTATTTATATGAAGTATGGAACATTCGGAACACCTCGCTTATAATCTCGGTCTTAAAAACGCTGTATCAAGAACATCATAAGAAATCTTAAAAATCTCTCTCTAAAGAACGCGCCTCTGATGCATGGTGTAAGATAAATACATAGTATACGCAAAAACAGGAGTTAACAATGATAGCAGAACCATTATTGTAGAAAGCTAGAATCTAGTATGATATGTTGCATGTATGAGACCAATTAAAGCATACTATTATCATATATGACACTGAATCTCACTTGATATGTGAAGCATGTTTAACAAATGTCTTCATACCATGATTGTTTGACGTCAGTTGCTATTATTGTATCAAGTAATGTTCAGAACGAACTGATCTTCGTTCGGAAATGGTAATCTTGATAGAACGGAAAACAATTACAATTTGTTAAATTGCCTTCTATAACAAGTGTCAATCAGTTTTAATGCATTTTGCTGAATTTATAAATCTTATTTTCATCGACATTTTCCAATGTTTATTCTTCTCACAATGCCAGTTAAAAATACAACAAAAACTGCATAAAAATGCTGGCATTTTGAAGCAATATCGTACACAGATTTGTCACAAAGGCACCTTCGAAGACCCGAGACAGTTGTTACTTTGTATGTATTAGATAGAGGCTGTAAAGTAGATTCTACGCAAAATAAGGTTTCAAATGCACCCGACGCATTGAATGACTATATCGCGTAGGATCTACTATACAGACTCTATTTGGCTAAGTATTCGCTAGCGGTTCATTGGAGACGGGGCGTGGCTATGTATAGACGTCACATATAGCAACTGACAGTTTCGTTTACGCGAAATATAGCGGCAAAATTTTGAAATATGCTGAAATGTCACTGGTCCACAAAGTAGGTCGAACACTAATTTGTAAATAGAAGTATTTTCCCTAGAAATAAAGCTGTAAATGGATAGAATGAAAACAGGAACAAAACTACTTTTTATATACGTTGTTCAGAAAACAACAAATTATATGAAAATTAAGTCATTGTTCATCAAACATGAAATAAATCGATTCACCATTTTAAGTAGATCTACTATCATTAGCATGAGCATAATAAGCTCTCAAAGTTAATTTCATCAAATTGTTGCTGACAACCATTCAGGGAAATCTGATGTAAAGTACGCATGGCCTATTGCTCGAAGAATAGTTTTAGTTTCATTTATCATGTCTGTCTTTATGAGTACAAGTTATATAATTAAGGAAACCGCTTAGCTTGCTTGAAGTAGCATTCACACTAAAGTCGTCCACTGTAACGCAATTTCTTAAAGTTCCTAAATAATTAAGCAAGAAAACCCTGCTTTGAATGTTACATAGACTTTTATTTTCTTTTATAACATAACTTTTGGTATGCTTAGGAGTAGAATAAATTCAAACAGACGGTTAAATGTTGTTTAGTGGTGTTTACATTTCTGGATTTTATACTTTGTACAACTAATTTATATAAAACACGGAGGATTCCTAATATTTAGGCCAAAATCTTGGCTTAAAACAACCCAAGAAATCTTATGATATCATAATGAAATTTCTCTCTTAAGAATGCACCTCTGTATTTGCTATCAAGGGATTGAAATTTGATCGTTACACGTATATTCCAGCAACATTAACCCGGGGCATCTGCTTATGTAATGACCCCACTTCAGTAATCTTTTGTTAAGACGCTCAACTAACGGACTTTGCACACGAAAATTAAGTTGTCTCAGGTTAATACAGGTGGAGTATATTATATACTGACGTCCAAAAGAAACGCCTCAGTCCTAATAAATGTCCGATTTTTCAGTAAATCTGATTTGAAATTACGAATACTTATATCCATCTGTAAATTTGATTATCTGTCGTTGAAAAATGACGATAAAAAATTATTTAATTGTTACAGTTTAGTAAAAACGGTACATTTAAACAGAGCGGTATCTGAATTTCCATTTGAAAATTAGTAGCGCGTCGTTCAAACTTTACTTGCGACGACAAAAGATATCGTAAAACGTCTTATTTGGTGACCACATTTATTGAATACTAAACCCGACGTCGATTTCAACGTCTCAAACCTAAAACACACATGACATTAACGTAAGACAGCTTCTTGACGTTAACGTAAGACAGCTTCTTTTATAACAGGCGTTACATGAGTCTGTCTGGCTTTGGCCGATTGGCAAATGTTTCTGTAACTATTACTCGTCGACCAAAATGCCTAATCGAGCAATGCAAGACGTCAAAACGTCAGGCGGTTTGTTCTTGATTTTCCCGTATTCGAAAATGGTAACTCTATGAGCTGTATTTTCCAAGCAGTGTGTCTATTTCAAACGTAACTTGCACCAACAGCAGTTGCCAGAAAAACACTTATTTGGCCACCACATTTATTGACTATTCGACAGAACGTCGATCCCAACGTCACAAACCTGAAACGTACACGACGTTAACGTAGAGAAATATCTTGTTTTACAGGCGTTACGTTAGGTCTAGTTGAGCGTGGTCGACCAATAAACGTTCGCAGAATTCTAACACGTCGATCAAGACACCGAATCGAAAAACACAATATGTTAAACTGTCTTACGACTTGTTTGTGTATTCGTCGCATTCAAGAATGGCTTTATTACGAGCTCCTTTTTCAGAATTTAGTCTTGGAATCCTTTAATTCGGATGTTTCATAAGAAAATCTTTGAATTCGTGGTTGCTTATCCACTAACACATGTTATTGTGTAAAATGTGACCAATTTTATCACGTGATGTACATACACGAAGCGCGCGTAGGAAACGTGACCAGTCACCGGAAATGGACATGTTAATGGATAGAAACGCACACTTTTTCATTTGCCATAATTGTCGGTCAAAATTATAACTTACAGTATACATTGCACTAACATTGTAATAGGCATAAGGAAAAAAAACGAGAAATTTCATTGGAGCGTTTCTTTTGGACGTCAGTTTACATCCGTATATGGTACCACATACAATAGCTTACTCGAACAGAGAGCAGAAAGTATGTACTATTCCCGATATTGAAGGCAAAAAATCAAAATATCTCACAAATGAGCTCGTCTTGATAATTTGTCTGGAGATGTTTTCAAAATTAGTCTGTCTCTATAGGACAAACTGATGTCATTTATCCTCTATCGAGGGAATACAGAGATCAATTTTAGATTAACCCTTTTCTCAAACTAGAGCTTACTTCCACGTTTGTAATTCAAAAGGCTTTGGAAAACATTGAAGCAAAAGAAGAAACTGCTGATTACCAGCAGTTTCTTCTTTTGTCTCAATATTTTCAGTGATACATCTTACACACCGTTTAAAATTATCTTTAACAACATCTATTTGGTCGTCTGCGGCAGCTTACAAGTTGAAGCAATCTAAAATTTAGATGAAGGATAAACCAATTCCCACATTACGACACACGTCGATGCCATATGAGATAAAGGCTTTGGAAATCATCTTGGAAAATGAAGAAATTGCTTGTGACAAGCAATTTCTTCGTTTCCCTCAATGTTTCCTTCCAAAAAATACCAAAAATGTAATATTTCATTTGCTAAAAATTGTCGTCTGCAAAGTCTTTGAATTTGGACAAGTGTAGAGTTTTACCGTCTGGAAAAGGGTTGACTACGCCAGACAGTTATCCAGTGGTACAGACTCAATTCCTAAAGCGATATTTAGGCGTTTTCATCAATCGTAAATTAAACCATGTTCTAACGTGATTTATCGTTTTTTAACCACGTTCTTAGATGAAACTCTAGATATCGAGCGGATTACTCATTTTCAAGCCGAGGACGCGGCCATAATTTCAAGGGTTCGTTCAAGCCCTGCCGAGCCCGGATAGCTCAGTCGGTATGTCGGAGTCTATCAATCCAGGGGTCCCGAGTTCGATCCCCGGCTAGGCCAGTATCCATTCTGACATTTGACAAAAGTCATTTGTCTCTCACCAATGGGTGTGAATCATCTATGTGAGAGAGCAGCTGGAGGCTCGGTTTGGATGTTGTGGTTGTAGTGTTGCGAGAAATACCAGGAACCCACGGTTAGGTGCTCCTAATGACCCTGGTAGTTGAAAACTGCGGAAAACCCCAACAAACGCAAACTCAAGCTCGTTCAAGCCCTTATTTTGACAGCTTTAGAAAAGTCCCATAAAACGACCACTATTGCACTTACAAAAAGTCGTCTCTCACGATTTTTGCGCGTTTTAGAAGTATCGTAATTTTTTATATCATCACTTTTCATCAAAAACCTCGTAACGACAGCTTGATTTAAGATTAGTTACGGATTTGTTCTATGAAAAGCGATGTTGTTGCAAATTCACAAGTTTCTTATCTTGCATTGAAAAATTGCTGCTGATACTTTAAGCACTTTAAGATATGATATTTACCCAAATTTACATAGACGAATTATTACATTTCGTGAGAATTTCTCATCACGCTTTGTGATTTATTTGTCGAAATGACATGCTTTCGAGATGACATCTCCATCAAAATTTCATTTTCTAGACAAGCTTATTCTTGACAAACCGGAAACGGAAGTAGGAAAGCAATCTCCCAACATCATGTGTCTTTTTGTGGAATATGTACATTCCGGTAACGATATTAAGGCACATGTTTACACAATGTATCGATGTAAACACACAATAGCGAGTTTCGAACCAACGCATGCAAAATTGTAATGAATACAAAGAACGTTTTTTTAGTTTGGTTACATATGTTAGATTTATAAACATGCGCTATTATATAGTCCCTACCATAGGCGAGAGATATTTGTCAAAATTGAGACTGGTCATCTTGACCATGTTGGCGGGGAATCACGTGACACAACAAAAGCGACAATCGTAGAAAATATTCAATAACTCTGTTTTATCCGAAACCTTTTTGAATTTGGTTTGAAGAGAATGTGTCAAGATGTCGGGGATTCCTGTGTGTGAAGGATTTTTCAGTAAGCAAATAATAAAAACACTTATTGAATTGGAAAATTTTGATTTGTTGCCAATAAAGTTTTTATCGGGTGCAGTTCGAAGATCTACCACGTCCACAAAATCTCTGGCGTTCCCCGCCTTCTTTGCCTCAGACTCTTTTCAAACCGGTCATGTGTTTAAGGAAATAATGATTTTCTCAACTTGTCGTTGTTGTTGTTTGGTGTTGTTGTTGTTATGTAACACGTAACTTAACATGAAAGAAAATACATTCTATTTTAATTACTTTAATTACGTACCCTATGTTGTGGATACTCACTTCAAGTCTTGACGAGAATATTCCAATTAGTAGCTATTTTTTGTGATTTATATTTCAAGTGAAGAGGGTCTTTTGGTACATGTATTGCATGTATTACGTGTATGTACATGGGAAACGGCTAAACCATTACCAAAGAGCAAAATTTATATTTGTCCAAATTCAAAGTTGATGCAGACGAAAACATCTAGTGAATAAAATTTCACACATTTTCGTCTTTCTGTATAGAAAACATTGTATGGGAAATGAAGAAATTACTTGTCACAAGCAATTTCTTCATTTTCAACAACGCTTTCGAAAGCCTTTATCTTATGGATCGTCAAAAACGTCACTTTGTGGGAATGGTTTTTAAGCCGGCGAAACGATTACCAATTAGAAATTGGCTCGAATACGACCAGTTAGTCCATAAGAACGTCCCAAATGACAGGGTCGGTTTGAATTGAGACAATTACTGATTGAATTCGTTTTCTCTAATTGTCTATCGACGCCTTTTAGAAGCTTGATTAGTTCAAAAGGCGACTCTGGTCTCTATAAATTGGGCAGAAAATGGTCCCTACTTAACCCTTTCCCAAATAAGACCTGAATCTGATTGAAGTCCCTGAAGGCAAGGTTTTGGAAAATATTGAGACAAAAGAAGAAAATGCTGATAACCAGCATTTTCTCCTTTTGTCTCAATGTTTTCTGTGTTACATTATACACAAATCCCCAACTTTAACATCTTTTTTTTGTCAGTAGCAGACTTTAAATCAGACAATCCTACATTTTTTTCGTTTGGGAAAGGGCTAAGAGATAGGAAGGGACGAGATTATTGTCTTAAAAAAAGTCCCGGATCTGTTATTTTTCAAAGGGAATTCGGTCAATAGAACACTTTTGGGTCAGCGACTTCAATCTAGAGTGCTTTAATTGAAATCTCTCCCAAGCGGCATCATTTTCAATTGTTCCAACATAGAAAATGCTGCTGATGACAAAAAATATTTTGAATGAACTATAGCATAGCTTACGATGATTGACCTGGCAGAGCAGCCCTACTTATTAGCTAGGGATTTTCTACCAGCTCAATTATCGGGACCTATAACACTGTATGAAATAACCTGTTTAGATAAATATAAAGCATAAAATGATTACCATTAGCATGAACACAATAAGGCATCGTTCTAAATTTAATTCATTTTAGCTGACGGTAAATACTGGGGAAATTCGACTGAAAGTGCGCATGACCTATTGCTCTGAGAATATCTTTTTAATTTCATTTATCATTTCTGTCAACTCACTTCGCTTGCTAAAAGCAACATTCACACTAAAGTCGTTTACTGTAACGCAATGATAAGGGGCATATTTTAAGTTCACAACTAATACCCCCTCACACATAGCTCGCGACCTTACTGCGACCTGAAAACTAGTAAAATAGCATTTTTCTTACGAAATTCGTTTGCTTTTCTTTCAAATTTCCAAATTTCTCTCGCCGACGGTCCGGGGCTCCACAGTCTTGTGTTCTGTTTGTATTTCTGTACGTCCTCGATACGACCCTTCTACGTCCATGGCGTTTCCACTGCGACTGTATTGCGTCCCTACGGCGACCCTACGGCGACCCCACGGCGATCATCGGCGACCCAGCTGCGACTGTACTACATCCTTTGCGTTCTTACGGCGACTTTACGGCGACTATTGCGTTTGTCCGGCGACTGTTCTGCGACTGTAAGACGACACTACTACGTCCTTGCTACGTCTATGAAAATAATACTTTTTTCCAGTAAATATCATTTTGAGTCTGACCTTCAACGAGTGAAGGCGTATATTTAATTAATTTAAAGTTAAATCATTTATACTGAACAAAAGTGAAAACGCTACACTGCAAGATATCTTATTTCTGGAAAAGTATCGAACTAATAGCATGAAATATATTTTGACGTTCTTTCCCAGGCTTTCAGCAATCGTTTTGTCGAAATTTCATTGCCTTGTCTCCTTTATTGTCAGAGTTACAGCCCTTGATACGCTTAGAGCTAATTTCATCTAATGCTGCATATGCGCATGCGCAGAAAACTCTTCATATTTCTTTTCGGAATTGGTCATATCCGGATTGCCAAAAAAACATTTAAAATCTCACTTATCTCTCGTAGCAAGCTCTAAAATCAAGGTCTTATCTGTCAATTTTGCGAATTACCTCCCTTTGATATAAACAAATAGGAAACTTAAATGTTTGATAGTCACAAATTTATCACGGTTTTCGATTGATTTTTTTGCAACATCAAGTAGGCCTCCCTTTCCTCGACTAGGATTGTTTCCAGATGTCCATACAACTGCGACTTCAATTTCCTATGGAGATTACGTTGTAAAATTATCAAGCTTTGGAACATAATGAAATATCTGCTTTTCAAACATCATTTTCTAAACCCTGCAACAATTTTATGCAAACTTCTTTACATTTCCGGACTGGTAACTTGTCGAACTACCATTCCGTGCAGTTCGGCATGGTTTGCATTCTTCTGCTTGGATTTCTGAAGGTTTAAATTGTGTAAAATTTCCGTTCAAATAGTACATCTGAAAAACGGACCCCTCTCACATTAAAAGGGTCCGTTTTTCATCCCTGTAATTAAGATCCACAAAACGTTTAGTGTATGGAACAACCAAGTCAATGAACAATTCGAAATACTGTCGTTTGATTTTTTACTTGTTGTATTTAGAAGAAATATGACAAGCATTGTAGGTGTAGCGTTTTCACTTTTTTTCAGTATATTATTCCAAAGATGAGAGGCGGACGAGGCAAACGAGCGGGGCCTCTAAAGTGCTACAAGTTGACCCAGTCGCGAATTCAGATGAATTAAATAATCAATAAAGTTGGCCTATATACCAAATGGCAAAATTTCATACTGATCCAAATTCAAAGATTTTTGCATACGTCATTTTCAGGTGAATGAATTATTACATTTTTTGTATTTTTTGGTAGACAACATAGTGTTAAATGAGCAATTTCTTGTAATTTCATCGGCGACTCTGCGGCGTCCTTAATGCGAGTGCACAACGTCTATTGCGTTCTTATTACGTCCTTACTACGATGCTGCTGCGACTATGGCGACTTTACTGAGACCCCACGACGACCCAACCAGGACGTAGTAAGAACGCAGAGGTCCTGCGACTGTTTTGTGCATGTTCAAAATAGTCGCCGACGGTCCGCGACCTTGTGCGTCCTTGGGGTCCTTGCTACGACCTCGCTGCGTCCCTGCTGCGTCTATGGCGACTATGCTGCGTCCTGGGTCGTAGCAAGGTCGCAGTAAGGACGCAGTAAGGTCGCGAGGTATGTGTGAGGGGGGTATAATAAAGCAAAGAAAATTCTGTTTAGAAGTTTAATATTTACTTGATTTATTTTCTTTACTTTTTGGCTCATAATTTTCTGGCTTTATGCTACAAATTATTTGATTGATTGCGGTTTAAGGTATCAACTGCTATGGCTATATCACGACGGCTGGGCTTCCTATCCATGGATTCCTGTCATTTCACATACCAGCACTACCACAACATCCTTACCAAGCCTTCAGCTACTCGCACACAAAGAAAACCATTGGTGGGAGACACATAGATTACTCGAACAGAGAAAGAAGGCGTTGTTTCGCATCTTAATTAACCCATTACCACAAAGAGACGCGTTTTGACGCCCGCCAAGACAATGGTTGTGGAAAATATTATGGAAAATGAAGAAATTGCTTGTCACAAGCAATTTCTTCATTTCCAACAACGTTTTCTACACAAAAAGACCAAAATATGCCATATTCAAATGACTTGAAATTATCAAACATACAACATACCAAAATTTTTGAATTTAGACCAGTTTGAAATTTTACCGTCTGGTATTGGGTTAAAGACAGAAAAAGCAAGGAATCCCACAAAATACCTCGTTTTGATAATTTGTCTGGAAATGTTTTCAAAATTAGTCTGTCTCTATTCCTTTCCCAAACGACATAATTTTGGACTGTTCCAATTTGAAAGGTGTTGCAGACGACATTTTTAAAATCAATAAAGAAAGGATTGGTGTACAATATATCACAGAAAATATTGAGACAAAAGGAGGAACTGCTGGTTATCAGCAGTTTCTTCTTTTGTCTCAATGTTTTCCGAATTCTTTTCTAAAAGAGACGTCAAAAGCAGGTCTTCTTCGGGAAAGGGCTACAGGACATACTGATGTCATTTATCCTCTATCTAGGGGATACAGAGATCAATTTTAGATTAACCCTTTTCCAAACAAGAGTTTGTTTTCAGGTTTCTAACACGTATAAAAGACTTAGATAGAAGCTAAAGAAGAAAATGTTGATAATCAGCATTTTATTCTTTTGCCTCTATATTTTATGTGATATATCTTACAAAATATTTAAAATCATCTTTAACAACATCCATTTCGTCGTCTGCAGCAGCTTGTAAATTGAAGCAACCTAATATTTGGATAATGGATAAACCAATTATCCCATAATGACATCTTTTGATGACAAAACAAAGGCTTTGGAAAACTTCTTGGAAAATATAGAAATTACTTATGACAAGCAATTTCTTAACTTCCCTTAATAATGTTTATTACCAAAAAATACCAAAAACATAGGGCATAATATTTCATTCGCTAAAAATGTCGTCTGCAAAGTCTGTGAATTTGGGCACGTCTAGAATTTTGCCGTCTGGAAAAGGGTTGACTACTCCAGACATTTATATCCAGTTGTACAGACTCAATTCCCAATGTCATATTTAGCCATTTTCATCAATCGAACAATCGAACTTTAAACCATGTTTTACCGTGATTTATCATTTTTTAACCACGTTCTTAGATGAAACTTTAGATATCGAGTGGATTACTCATTGCCAAGCCGAGGACGTGGCCATAATTTCAAGGGTTCGTTCAAGCCCTACTTTTGACAGCTTTAGAAAAGTCCCATAAAACTGAACGACCACTATTGCACTTACAAGAAGTCGTCTTTCACGATTTTCGCGCGTCTTAGAAGTATCGTAAATTTTTGTATCATCGCTCTTTTCATCAAAAACCTCGTAACGACAGCTTTATTCATGATTAGTTACGGATTTGTTTTATGAAAAGCGATGGTGTTGCAAATTCACGAGTTTCTTATCTTGCATTGAAAAATTGCTGCTGACACCTCAAGCACTTTAAGATATGATATTTACCCAAATTTACATAGACGAATTATTACATTTCGTGAGAATTTCTCATCACGCTTTGTGATTTATTTGTCGAAATGACATGCTTTCGAGATGACATCTCCATCAAAATTTCATTTTGTAGACAAGCTTATTCTTGTCAAACCGGAAACGGAAGTAGGAAAGCAATCTCCAAACATCCTGCGTCTTTTTGTGGAATAGGTACATTCCGGTAACGATATTAAGGCACATGTTTACAAAATGTATCGACGTAAACAATTCAATAGCGAACTCAAAAAGTCTGTAATTTTGCATGCGATGGTTCGAATCTTGCAGGTGTCTGACAAGTTTCGAACCAACACATGAAAAATTGTAATGAATATTCAGAACGTTTTTTTTTCTTCATTTGTTTACATATATATGTTAGATTTATAAACATGCGCTATTATATTATAGTCCCAACCATATGCGAACGATATTTGTCATTATTGTGATTGATCATCTTGACCATTTTGGTGGGGAATCACGTGACACAACAACAGCTACAATTGCAGAAATTATCCAATAAATCTGTTTTATACGAAACCAACTTGAATTTGGTTTGAACGGAATGTGTCAAGATGTCGGGGACTCCTGTGTGTGAAGGATTTTTCAGACAGCAATTAGTAACAAGAGCTTCGCAGAGCGGCGCGTATACGCCCGAGAGGGGCTTGTCAGTAAAATTGGCCATTTTTTCATTCAAGGGCAGATAATTCAAACATGAAAAGTTACCAAAATTTTGTTTGCACAACCAGACACCATAGAGATTCATTATGGCTAGTTTGGTTAAATTCTGGTTGAAACTGTAGGAGTTGCACACACAAGAAAATGTGCATTTTTGAGAAATGGGCATTTTTCCCTAAATTCAAGGACAGATAATTCAAGAACGAAAACAGCTATCTAAATTCCGTCAGCGGTGTGCACAACTAGACACCATGTAAATTCATTGTGACAACTTTGATAAAATTTCTGATCAAAACTATAGGAGGCATTCCACACACAATAAAAAATGGCATTTTCTTAATTCAAGGGCAGATAATTCAAAAAACGAAGAGTTATCTAAATTCCGTAAGCGGTGTGCACAACTAGACACCGTGGAGATTCATTGTGACAAGTTTGATCAAATTCCGATCAAAACTGTAGGAGTTGCGCACACAAGAAATTGCTAACGGACGGACGGACGGACAGACGGACGGACGGCCATGGCAATAACATGATACGACCCTTCGGGCGTATAAAAACACTTATTGACGTGGAAAATTTTGTTTTGTTGCCAATAATAACGTTTTTATCGGGTGCTGTTCAAAAGATCTAACACGTCCAGAAAATCTCTGGCGTAACCCGCCTTCTTTGCTTCAGACTATTTTCAAATCGGTCAAATACGATGAGAGAATGTAAGATGGCGGATAACAATCCAACTACTGCGTATTCAAGGAAGTATTGACTTTCTCATCTTGCTGTTGCTCAAACTCTACACAGCGACAATGCCTTACATTATCACTACAGGCATGTAAATCACGTGACCATGGTGAATGTCAAGTGATATCGTAAAGATGGCGAAAATTTATTTATATTTCTAAAATCATTTTTTAATCCAATTATACTTTTTATTTGGATTCATATCTGACACATCGTATTCTTAAAACACCACTTAAAGCATGTTTACTTTTTTTAAATAAAAATCAAAATAAAAAAATCAACTGCTTGAAATCTTGGTAACTCAAGCTGTGCCGGCAGAGATCTCCCAAATCCAAATTCAGGGGAGATAACTGCGAAGGAGATTGGCTGTTGCTATTATTATTGTTTTTGTTGTTGTCATTAAGTAACGTGATTACAAACCAACAACTAAACATGAAAGGAAAATACATTTGAGCCAGGATCTGGATAAACGTATCTAACAACATTTGAGAACATCATGGTTCCAGATCAGCCTGCGTATGCACGCAGTCTGACCAGGAACCATGTCGTTCTCCAATAGCTTCCTCGTGGTCTGTAGCAACCATTTGAGAGTAACATGCATGCTGGCTAGACTGCATCTAGGCACAGCCTGATCATGAAACATGTCTGAAGTGCTATAAGGGACCTTTTTCCAGATTTTGGCGCATTTTTATTTAGTTACTTAAATATATACCATAATTATGTTGTAGATACCCACTACTATCGCCTTCAAGTCGTTGGAAGAGTATTCCAACTAGTAACAAAATTAAGAAGCTGAAATGTGATTTATACATTTTAAGTGCAGAGGGTCTTTTGGTACATGCCTTGCATGTATTACGTGTATGTGCATGGCAAACGGTTAACCCATTACCAGACCGCAATTTAGACTTGCCCAAATTCAAAGATGATGCAGACAACAACGGGTAGTGAATAAAAAAGTTCACACATTTTCGTCTTTCTGTATAGAAAACATCGTGTGCAAAATGAAGAAATTGCTTTTCGTAAGTAATTTCTTCATTTTCCACAATGCTTTCCAACGTTTATCATGTAGATCATCAGAAACGTCACTTTGTTGGAAAGGGTTTGAAGCCGGCGAAACAATTACCAATTACAATTTGGCTCGAATGCGACCATTTAGTCCATAAGAACGTCCCAAATGACAGGGTTTATTTGAATTGAGACAATTACTGATTGAGTTCGTTTTCTCTAATTGTCTATCGACGCCTTTTTGAAGCTTGATTAGTTCAAAAGGCGACCACGGTCTCTATAAATTGGGCAGAAAATGGTCCCTACTTAACCCTTTCCCAAATAAGACCTGATTGACCTCCCTGAAGGCAAGGTTTGGGAAAACATTGAGACAAAAGAAGAAAATGCTGATAACCAGCATTTTCTCCTTTTGTTTCAATGTTTTCTGCGGTATATTATAAATAATTTCTTTCCTTTTTAGCATCACTTTTGTTGTCAACAGCAGCTTTTAAATCAGTCAGTCCTACATTTTTTTCGTTTGGGAAAGGGCTAAGAGATAGGAGGGGGACGAGATTATTGTCTGTAAAAAAGTCCAGGATCTGTTATTTTTCAAAGGAAATTCGGTCAATCGAAAACTTTTGTGTCAGCGACTTTATTCTAGAGTGCTTTAATCAAAATCTCCCCTAAACGACAAAATTTTCAATTATTCCAAAATAGAAAATGCTGCTGATGACAAAACTAATATTTTGACTGAACTATATAATAGCATAGCTTACGATAATTGACCCGGCAGAGCAGCCCTAGCTATTAGCTAGGGATGCTCTGCCAGGCCAAATATCGGGATCTATAACACTGTATAAAATAACATGTTTAGATAAATAAAGCATAATGATTTGGAAATCAAAGTCGAAAGTAGTTTTGAGTTTTTTTTTATTGAATGTAGATTTTATA
Organism: Fragum sueziense; assembly: GCA_963680895.1. Taxonomy (NCBI): domain Eukaryota; kingdom Metazoa; phylum Mollusca; class Bivalvia; order Cardiida; family Cardiidae; genus Fragum; species Fragum sueziense. Next base: position 22,457,154 of record OY804593.1, read on the forward strand.
ATGTCAATGCATTACACATATACATACAAATGACAAAACAAACAATCAACACGACTAAAGAATTAATGATAAGCATTAGATCCAAAAACAGCTGAAAGATAATATCACTACTACTACTAAAAAAAAAAAAAAAAAAAAAAAAAAAAAAAAACTCGTAATTACAGCTTGTATTAAGCTTCAGTCACGAGGTTTTAAAAACAAAAGCTACGATATAGAGAAATAGACCTGAACAAAAGTCGTCAAGCATGGTGAATCATCTTTCGAGAAATCAAACCCTTTGCACGATGGTTAATCACGTGACACATAATTTTTTTAAAAAAATACCAATGTTTTTGTTACTACTAGGCAAATTTGAATTTGGTTTGAAGCAGAGACGGTGGAAAAATGCCAGAAATAAGTTTTATGTGCTGTATATTTGAAAAATCAATTGATAAAAAAGTGATTGAAGATCAACCAAAGTGTTAGTTTATCGAACAATAATTTTTTATCAACTGATTTTTTAAAAATCATTCACGTCTATCTAATGGGTGACGTGTATCCACAATATCTGCTTCAAACCGAATTCAAATCGGTCCCGTATTAACAAAACCATTGAAGGTTTTCTGAAATTGTTGAATCCCGTATTGATCAACCGTATGTAGGGTTTTCGATAGAATCTTTGAATGACGATATTATAACCACCTTTCTTCAAAAACCTCGTAACTACAGCTTGTTTCTAAACTGTAGTTACGTGTTTTTTTTTTTAATAAAGGTGACGATTTATTTTACACTGGGCTGATGCATGCTGATACTAATGTTCGACACTGGCTTTTAATTATCTCGAAAATCTAAATCTTAAGAATACGATTTAATACAGTCATGTGAATCAAACTTGTCGAAGTATTTTAGACGAAAACATGCCAATTACATACTAATAAACCAATCGTTAAAAGCAAAGCAAGTTAACATTTAGTGCAAAATTAAATGTTAAATTATAATAATTGATTTCCAAACATTACTCATTTCTACAAACTCATACATTTTCTTCACACGAGAAGGCCTTCGCAAGGGAATGTTCATTTTTGGCAGAAGGAATCTAAACTATATCCGGCTCCGAAAGCTATAATGACGTAGATAAAGGATGACTTAACCCTTCTCGTGCTTTTCGCGTTATAGTCTTGATGTGAACAAAGCTTTGACAGGCAGTATAAACTAAGACCAGCCTGCACAAATGTTCAGTCTGATCTTAGCATACACTACCCAGGCCCGTAGAAGGGGGGGGGGGCTTGGGGAGGGGGCTAAGTCCCCCAAAGTTGGCCAAAAGGGCTTTAGCCCCCCCCCCCCCCTATGAAATTGCTTCCTACTGGCCTGCAGCCTGACCTCAACTTAGTTATTGTAGCAAAAACATGAAACAACCTGTTTAAAATATCTGTTAAATGGGTAACTTGTTGTAAACAAAATTTAAACTCAGCAGGACAAGGGTTAAGGCTATACACAAATAGCCTAGGAATTAGCTGGTCATTAACACTAATCGGTATTCACACTGGAAAAGACAGATCTATGACAAAATGCAAAAATCGAAGACTTATTCCTGTTGACGACATTGGTGCTTTTGACAGAGCCGGATTATGAGTAACTTACTACCAGTAAATATTACGATTCATGTAGACACGTATATATGTTAGCGGCAATAAGTAAAGGACCTCTACGGATAAGGCGAGAGTTCTCCCTAAAAGGCTCAGCTCGATGGGTCAATTCTCAAAACTAACAAATTGAGAAACAAAATTAAGCTTTATGGTTAGGTAGACAAATAAAGGAAATAAACACCGATTTTTATGTCATTTTAAAAGTTCTATAGGTGCAGATAACTCTTGATTTTAGTACCCACCTAAATGGTTTCGTTTTCTTACACTACCGGTATTCAAAGAGGTAAAATGAAGATTCTTTTATTTTTATTTGCAATTTATTTTCTACAGATACAGGGATAAATGATGTTTACATCATATGGCAGCTTTGGTTTTGTCCGTATTGCGCATGCGCACCATTGAAACAACTTTAAAAGCGCACCTCCCCGCCAAAAACCGAAGAATACCTACCTTCCCGAGGCTGGCGAACATCGTTTCCCCCCCCCCCCCCCCCCCTTGACCCAGCTTCCCATTGACATATGTTGTGATTCAGATTCAGTGACGTGAAAAAATTTAGCTTTTGAATTAGTAAGAGAAGTCGTTTAGTGGTGTAGGTCCCAAGCCATAGCCCAATTATTATTGTATTTGGCCAAATGCAAGGGAAAAAAAGAAACCTCAAAACCTTGTTTCAATTTGAGTTCTCAAGACAACATTCTACGTTTGTCTAGTCTTTTTCAGTAGCCTTCAGAATTGAAGAAGACAAAGACAGATCTATGATGTATTGGAAAGGGTTTGTTCATGATTGACGTGCAAACTCCTGACATATCAGTTAAAATTA
>OY804593.1:22462095-22534772 GCA_963680895.1 Fragum sueziense
ACGTTCTAGACTGGTCTAAATTCGAGGGTGTTGCAGAAGACAAACGCAATACTGACTCGTGTACCGCATTGAAAGACAAAAAAAATCATGAACTTGAAGGCAAACGAGAAAAATCTGACAAACAGCATTTTTTCTTGTCCTGCAAGGTGCCTTTTCCTGTAAATTGTTATAAAACACATATCTAATGTGGTCATGAACGTTTATGAAGATGTCCGGTCTTCCTTCTTGTTTTATACTACACCCGTGCGTCTTTTCAAAATTACGATATCATACATTTATTATGTTGAAATTAGACAAACATGAGTGAAACACAAAATAATATACACCTCTGACCCGCAGAGGTTCGTGATTTGAAACAAAGAAAACGACACATTAAACCCTTTCCCAAACGACAAAATTTTCGGATGTGCCGATTCGAAAGCTTCTGCAGACGGCGAAAAAGACGTAATAAGATGAAGGTATTGTGCGCTAAATAGCTCAGAAAATATTGAGACAAAAGGAGAAAGTGCTGATTATCAGCACTTTCTTCTTTTGCCTCAATGATTTCCAAAACGTTTTTGATAAAGGACGTCAAAACCAGGTCTTGTTTGGGAAAGGGCTTACGTGTTCCATCCACCATAAGATGCAAAACACTTCCTGTAATTTCGGGCGTCGTCCGTGGCAATGGAAATTGACGATTGGACACCTTCGTCAATTTCCAGGCATCATCACTGATAAAAGAAATGACAAGGGATTCTCTCGTCAATTTCCGTTTCCGCGGACGACGCCCGAACTTGCATGATGTGTTTGATATCTAATGATGGTTGGAGTACTAGTACGCTCATATTCAATAAAGATTTTCTTCAAAATACAACATCCCTTGTTTCTACTGTCTTACAAGGAATTGTCAGAGTCTAAATTACGATTGTCCAATCGTTTTTTTTCTTATAATATATACTTACACGAACACACAAAAACGTATCAATTGTTGTGTGAATCAAACCATAAATATGGTGTTACGTTATCCCACCCACCGTTAGATACAAACTATTTCGTGCAAATTTGGGCGTTATTCGTGACAAATGAAAAATACAACAGAAGCATTTATCTGGAATTAAAATGCGAATTCCTTCGTCATTCATCAGGCGTTATCCGTGGAAACGGAAATTGAAAAGGGGTACCTTCAACTTGCGTTTCCACGAATGGCATCCGAAGTTGCAAGAACCGTTTAATAGATAAAGAAGGGTAGAATATCTTAAGAAATGTGTCCACAGTTTTATGAGAATTTTCTACACCAAGACCGCTTTTCTTTTTCACAAACAACCACGGTACGACACATTCTGATTCAAATCTTGTGTTAACTTACAATAACAACTGACATCGACAAGAAAGGGGTCATCTTATATAACATTTTCTTCTGACTATTAAAATGAACGCTTTCAAGATTCTGTCTTCCACGAGGACACCACATTTCAGTGCAGAACTATGTGTTTGCATCTGTTTGTCAGGGGAAACTATATTTAAGAACATATTTGATTAGTTAGAGTAGATAAAGCATATTTCGTTTTTTTTCATGGAAGATGACAGCCTTACTGGTGCGTGTCAGATGTTACTGTTAGATATCAACGGATTTTACTAGATTGGATGCGACATGCTCAAGCACCATCTTTCAATATTCTATTTTGCGCTTCCATAGGTCGTCAATAACATTTTATCAACTGATTTTCAATAAATCTTCAGACATTTTTTTTGAGTTTCCACTCATTCTCTGCCTCAAACCAAATTGAAATTGGTCAAGTATAAAACAGTTTTGAATATTTTCTGAAATTGTTTTTTCACAAGATTCTCCACCGTGTAATTTGCCTGTGATCAAATGAGCTTATATTACAGCCTTTTATATCAAGTAAAATCTGTCCGCCTCTGACCATATTTCGTCAGCTACATTCGAAAATGCTTATTTAACCCTTTCCTAAACAAGACCTGGTTTTGACGTCCCTAATAGAGTTGGCTTGGGAAACATTGAGACAAAAGAAGAAACTGCTGATGACCAGCAGTTTCTCATTTTGTCTCAATATTTTCCATACAATATTAAACACATATCTTATCTTTATCAACTTTATATTTTGTTGTCGGCAGCAGCTTTCAAATTGGAACATCCTTAATTTCTGTCGTTTGGGAAACGGTTAAGCTGTAGTTAGACATTTTCGAATATAGTCGACGATTCACTTCTTTCAAGTTATCAAAATTCGCTGCTTTTCTTCAAAAACATCGTATCTACAGCTTAAAACAAGCTGCAGATACGAGGTTTTTGCAGAAAAGCGACGATATTGTCCATTGGCGCGATCTACCCAAGCACCATCTTTCAATATTCTGTTTTGAGCTTCCAGAGATATTCCCGTTAGTTATCTTCTGTTGGTTTCTATTGGATTATCAGGGTCCATATCCGGGTTTTCCATACCAAGTTTCATATAAACACAAATATAATCAAACACTTTCTTCCATGCGTCAGATACTTGTTTTGTGTACGCGTCTTTCATCACTTTCTGAAGTCCGTAGTGTAACGAAGGCCACAATTTCTGAAAAATATTAAACTCTAAATAGTAAATTATTACAAGAATAACATTACACTACATGAGTCTCAATTCATTTGTTTTGTGTAGGTACCCTTTATCACTTTATGAAGTCCGTAGTGTGACAAAGGCCACAATATCTGAAAAATATAATGAACAGTTAGAAAGAATATTTAATTATAAGGATAATATAACTGTGCGAGAAAAATTCTCAAATCATATGTATTGTGTATAAGCACCATTTATCACTTTCTGGCGTCCGCAGCATAAACGAATATAACACTTTTTGACAAAAATAAACAAACTTTATATAGTCAATTGATCATTGACATCACAAGAAAAGTTCTCATGTTAATAGTTTCGTGTAGACATATTGAATCACTTAATAAAAAGTCCATACTACTACTATTACAGGAACACTTTTTACTGGTTACTTGTTTTGTGTAGGCATATTTCGTGAAAGTCCGAAAAAGAATGATTGTCATAACTTCTGAAAAATAGAAGACTCACACTTGTGACGTCATGTAGTGAATAATTTTTACATGTTGGAAATACACTTCTTATAGCTCACGATACATGACCTGGCAGAGCATCTCTAGGTTAACGATAGAGTTGCTCTACCAGGTCATTATCGTAAGCTATACCGACAGCGAGGAATCAAGTACCCAGCAATAAAACACTGGCATAAAATTATCAATTAGTCTATCCATACGTGATTTTGAATTGAAGCTGGGGTGGAAGAACGTCAAAGATGTATATAATGATTTGACTTTTATACAACATATGATTTAAAAATGTTATTGACGATAATGCAATTTTTTATCAGTTGTTGTTTAATACATCCAGCAAGTGCCTGGCGTTGATCAGCCTTCAGCCCATATCCATAATATGGCCATTTTTAGATCAATAAAACATCGTTCTTTTAGCGTTGTCGCTACGAATAGAATAGAATAGAATAGAATATATTTTATTGCACATTTATACCATCTAGGGGTTAAAGGCAAAATATAACAAAACAAACAATCAAATAAACGCATACAAGTACACGCAAATGCTAAAACTTATTTGTCTATTGAAGGGATATAACTCCAATTAAGAGATATAGGGCGTATTTTCAAAAACCTTATCAACAAGAGCCGTCAGAGACGGACAATGCTCCCCGAATAAGGCATTGTCACAATAAATATATGCCATGCAGAGCTAATATAAAGCTAACAAATATTAAGCCCCCTTTTTCCATGACATATTTTGTATATGCAAATTTTAAATAGTTTATTGTCAAGGGCATCTTATTTGCTACTCAAATATGAAATTTCATCAAATTCTGACCATTAGACTAGGAGAAATTAGAGAAAAACTGTATTTAACCTTAAGTACATCGGCATTTTGTCATAGGGAGTTCACATGGTAAGTTTCATTTGATTTGGCCCAAGGGTTATGGAGAAATCGCTTCGGACGGACGGACGGATGGACGGACGGACGGACGGACGGACGGACAGACAAAGCGGCGACTATATGCTCTCCCTTCGGGGAGCATAAAAATGCAATTAGAAATTAAATTATAACCAATGATAATATTTGTTATACCTTGTTGTTCATTGAGCTACAATTCTGAAATATGTGAGTGGATGTAACAAACGAAATGCCATTCAAAAGCTCAAGTTATGTATTTTAACAATCCACTCAAGTCAAAATAGTTAAGTTGTATAGTAAAAGTAGATCATTTAACACTTCGATAGAAACAATTAAACTTATTTTTGTGTCTAATTTTGGAGTTCCCTAACAAATATACAAATAGTAAATAATGAAATGTATTATTTCTAATTTTTACACAAACATAAATACTGTTTGGAGTTTAAAGCTATGCTACTTTGCAGTCATTAATAAAACATGCAATGTATTGAATAACAATTATTCTTTTACATGTCATCAATTTGAAAAAAGTTATATTGTCATCTTGATTATCACATTTAAAACCAGTTTTATTTAAGTTAGCGTGTAACTGCAACCGCTGATTCTTATATTTTTCACAATTAATAAGAAAATGTATTTCGTTTTCAACACAGTTGCACGATGTGCACAATCTTTGCTCCTCTGGTACACCACGATATCTTCCACGTTCTATTTGAAGTTGATGGGAACTCATTCTGAAAGCACTTAAAGATTTTTTGATATTTTTATCCCGAATATTGTCAAGGTATGTTTCAAATTTGAAATCACTTTTTAATTGTTTGTATATCGATAATTTGTGCATTCCAACACTTTCAGAGTGTCGTTTTGTCCAAAAAGACAAAAACCTATCAGTGATTTTTCGCTTAAGGTTTACGAACTGAGAATGAAATGCAGAGCAAGAGATGAAATTTGAAAAGTGCCAGTAATTCCTAATCTGTGTTACATATCCCTTCCAAATACAAATATAAGCATTTTGTATGGATTAGAATTTTGAATTAATGCATACTTATGGAAATATTTGACCAAAATGTTCAAAATTACCTCCCTTGCATATGAAAATAGAGTAAAACAATATTTGTAAATTATTATCTTCTTGTAGCATAATCTTGAAATCCGGCCTGGTGAATCAACTTGTGTGAAGTGTATTTACATGTTTGTGAAATTTGATGCATTTCGTATGGCTAGAAAGTGGTGTTTTCATTCTCAGTTCGTAAACCTTAATAGAAGCAAGAAACGCATTTGGGTTAAAAGTATGCTGGTTTTGCCAAACATGTGAAAACCCAAAATCCTGCAGAATACTACGTATCGTAATTTATTCGGGCGCGGTCGTAAACATTTGGTGGTGGAAAGTTCCACCGCTGAATGTTTTCGACGACGCCCGAATAATTCCGACGTCGCGCGAATCTCATTAGGGGTGGACTACCATAAGTAACGTGTCAACAGAGTCATCGGCGGTTTTCTGGAATTTGTGTAGTTGTGTCACGTGACTTCCCGTCGTTTTGCCAACATCATTTGAACCAGGATCTGGAAAAACGTCCCTTAGGGCTTTTGAGCCCAACATAGATCCAGATCAGCCTGTGCATACGCACAGTCTGATCAGGATCCATGTTGCTCTCTAATAGCTTCTTTGTGACCTGTAGTGACTTAAAAAGAGCAGCATGGATGCACATTTGACTGCATTTGACAACAGGCTGATCTTGAAACTCAATTTGTAAAAATGCTATAAGGGACGTTTTTCCAGATCCCGGCTCATTTTTAGACTGGTTCGAATCAACTGTATGTTCGTGGAAATAGAAGCACAATCACATGGTATTAGAAGGATTCATAAGCTTGCGGGTTTGGAAAGACCTTTCTTCAAAATCATATTAGGCCTACTGTACCCCCAAAAGAAACCCCGGTTTTTAGACCCCTTCTAACAAACAACAACATCCGAAGAACGTTGTGAGAAGAGGGTAATCATGTCTATTTAACACGTTTCCGGCATTCTTTTACACCTTTTTAAACCTGGACACAGAGAGTGTCTGCGCATTATTGCTGGATCACACAGAGATTGTGTTGCCTCGTGACATATCGGTACTTCCGGGTAGTTGTATCGAGAGAAAATCGGCCGACAAAGGTAGGTGTCGAGCACATTTTTCTTCAATTATTTCTTTTTCAGAGATTTTTTTTAAAAAATCCAGCGACGCTGTAATATGAAGAAACGGTCAAAGCGTGTTGTGCACAAGAATATGTATACGGTGTTAGTTAGCAGGGTTTAAATACAATCATTGAAAAACAACACAAAATCGGAAGTAAAATTTCGATTTCAACTAACCTTTCGTCGAGGCAACTTGCACTCGACCAATTTTCCCTAAGATTTAAAATTTACGTATTAGAAAAATACAAATTATTATTTTGGAGAGTTGCAAGCCAATTACATGTTATATCGATATAGGCCTACTGTTGGCTATATTTTTGGAGATTGGTGGGCAAACACGTGTATTAAAATCTCCGAGTAGCAATTTTTACTTTCGATTTGATTATGTTTTGTCAATGATTGTATTAAAACCATAAGTAACACCGTATGTTCTTGTGGGCAACTACTTTCCAAAGCCGAGGTCTATTGATTAACCATCAAATATGACCTCTGCCGTTTTTGGTACACAAACAGCCTATTTGGTCGTCATAATCTAATTATAGCACATCATTTGAATTATCGAATCAAAATCATTCAGTTTTATCTTGCATGATCATTACGTATACATTACGTCGCTTCTATTTTTGGCTGAAGCCGGTAACATTTGAATTATCGAATCAAATCATTCAGTTTTATCTTGTTTGATTACGTATACATTACGTCGCTTCTATTTTTGGCTGAAGCCGGTAATTTGAAGCGTCAGCCAATGAAAGTTTGTATCAGCTTTTTAAATTGTTTTGTTGTGTAAAGCCAACGATTGGATACCGAAATCCCGCCAAAGCCCCGAGATTAGACGTGAAATGACTCCGCGGGAACAGAGCATCATTACATCATAATGGAATGAAGAGAGAATGTGCCCTGTTCTTAAGAGAGTAGTGGGCAACAAACTTTGACCATTTCTTCATATTACAGCATCGCCGGATTTTTCCAAAACTCGTTGTAAGAGAAATAATTTTAGAAAATGATATGTCACGAGGCCACGAAATACCGATGACTCCTTTTGGAGCTAGTTTCTCCGTTTACCAACCGTTTGGATGATCGATTCTAAAATTAAGTGTGTGTGTGTGATTGTAGTATTATAAGGTCCCTCCGTGAAGCACAATAGGTACGGACCCCAGAATGCAACCCAACATTCCGTTAAATTCTTATTTTCCATTCCAAAAGGGTTGAATTTCTTTCTGAGGATTGGTCTTTCTTATTCGTCTTCCCAAAACATGTAAATTTTAAGCCAAATAGACAGGTACATAATGCTAATTTAGGCTTGCTTTGTACCCATCATCGCAGTGACGTCGCGCACGGTATTCGGGAACTTTCAAAAAACGCTACCCTCTGCGATTCCTAACTGAATTTTGTAAGACTCGTTTTCCGTCTGAAAACTTTGTTATATGTCAAAATAACCGTAAAACCATAATCTTTTTCAATGACATACTCTTTTCAGGTTGTTAGTTTATATAAGTTTGCTAGAAAGACTTTTTGTTCTTAAATTCGGCGAAAAAACGCGTGTAACATGTAACATAAATTTTCAACGACCAGGGATATTTATTAACAACTTTGCGATTTAGTAACGTCAAACACATTGAAAAATAGATTATACGACCGTGGAAATGCTGTAGAATGTTTTGCCGAACGGAAATCAAATTTCGATGTCGATTACGCAAATACGCCCTATTTGTCAACCAAAAATCGCAGTGTAACAATTAGAATTACGTCGCAGAAAAAATGACAGTTTTGTTTGATATTTTGTGAATTAATGACTGAAATGCATCAAAACTTGATATAAAAATATTATTTTTCTCTATTTCTATAATATATACAAGAAAATTAGTTAGCATAATAAACGAAGCATTAATGATATAAAATTCGTGTGGACAGAAATTGTTTCAGGCCGTCGAAAACTCTACTTTTTTACCTTTTAGAGTTTTTAAAAATACCGGTTCCATTATTCATACAGCGATTTAATTTCAATATGGAAATATTATTTTTTTTATTGTTTGTTATATCAAAATTTCAGCGCAAAATAATGAAACGTAAAAAAGATATTCAAATTTGTTCGTGTGGACAGAATCTTATAAACGTAAACTTTTTTTTAATTAAAGAGTATCTATTTAGCGCATTTTAAGAAGAAAATAAAACGAATCAAAGTGGAGTTAAAGCTTAAGAAGTGCAAAAGACCGAAATAGTGAAGTCTTTCTTAAAACATTGTCTTGTCTTTTTAAATCACACTAGTTTGTAAAGAGGGTAAGCATTAAAATTACAACACAACCGTCTACGTAATAATTTCAACGTTACGCAATTATTAGAATAATGACGTTCTCTAGTTTGACGTTACATTTAGTTCCCCAATACCGTGCGCGACGTCAGTGTGCTTGTTACAGAATTCGGAGTTTGTCCTTTTTCCGTTTTGCTGATTGCCTCTATTGATCTTTTTCGTGGTGGATGTTTCTCTCTCTGATATAATCCTTTGGTGTGGTGGAATTATAAACGAAAATTCTGTTTACCTTATCATCGTGTGTGTGCACGTGTGCGCTGTTTGATTTGATTTGCTATAATTATCGAGTTTTCCTGTTCGTTGTCTTTGTACAAATATATCTATATATTATGTAAAATATGTATTCATCTTTTTATTTACAATAAGGCTTTTTGATGACCTGTTTATGTTTTGATTTTTCTTTATTCTAAAATTAAGTCTCCTAGATACGACTTAAGTAGCCATCTCAACTTGTTCTAGAGTCAATTATACAATGTCGACCTAAATGCACTGAACGGATTCCGTATATCTGAGGTGGGAAGAATTTGAGACCTCTGTCAATTCTGTGCAAATCAAATTGAACATAGATGAGACATGAAAAACAAAAATAAATAAATAAATAAATAAGACACATACTTGTGACGCAGGCCTACACTGATTGACTTTAAAACCGACTCACTGAAGTTTGTCCTTCAATATTACAAAGGGTTTACCCTTTCTCAAACGACAAAAATAGGGTGGAATTTGAAAGCTGCTGCAGACGACAATGTGGATTGTAAATTGTATGGATTTTTGTATAATTTAGGTTGGAAAATATTGAGACAAAAGGAGAAAGTGCTGATTTTCAGCACTTTCTTCTTTTGTCTCAATGTTTTCCCAAACTTATTCTTTTGCGAATGTTAAAACCATGTCTTGTTTAAGAAAGGGTTACGTAGCCATCTCAACTTGTTCTAGAGTCAATTATACTATGTCGACCTAAATGCACTTGAATGGATTCCGTATTTCTAAGGTGGGAAGAATTCGAGATCTCTGTCAATTCTGTGCAAATCAAATTGAGAATTGAAAAAAAAAGTTACATATTCGTGACGTAGGTCTATACTGATTGACTTTAAAACCGCATCACTCACTGGTGGTGAACTCGGCCAAAGCGTGGGACGTTTTTTTCGCGATCGACGTATTCCGTCTGTGTTGTTTTATGATATTTTATAGCATCACCGACAGTTTGTCAATACAAAACGGTACACCCGGTCTGTTTTTAGAACAAGTTCATTGTCATTAGAAAAAAAATCTATAAACTCACATTTCAACGCAAAATATCTATACCTTGTTGTTGCGAAAATTGTTTTAGTTCACCACCAATGTCACTGAAGTTCGTCCTTAAATACTACAGAAATAAAACTTGCCTTGATAAGAGTTAAGTTATCATCTATTTGTCAGAGAGTGCGTTATGCAATGTCCACCTAAATGCACTTGAACTGATTCAGTATATCTGAGATCGTAAGAACGTGAGATCTCTGTCAATTTCACACAAATCAAATAAACTTGGGTATATACGAGAATACGAGGAAAGCTATCTAGAACACTACTGAGAGTCCCTTATAGGCCTGTCCCACCTTACCGAACATTGGCAGCGAATTCATACCGAATGTCAAGTGCGAAATTCGCAGTGTTCGTTGTCATTTTATTCGGTGAATTTTGGTTTTCAACGATTTTGTACCGACCATACACCGAACACGTAACGAACTTGTAGCGAATGTGTCGAACAGCCAACGTTGTTTCTCCGAAACATCCCCCAATTTGTTCCCAAACATCAACGAACCCCTACCGTTTGAGTAACGAATTTAACGTCATATTCGGAATAGCATCGTCAGGTTCGGTGTGTTTCGTTAGCGATTCGTTTAACCTTTTCGGCCAGATCGGTAAAGATACGCACCTTTATCGGAGTGCAAACGCTTGTTCTTCGGTGAGATCATAACGAACATACCGAACAGGAATGTGTCTGCGAATTATTACCGACACCAAAACGAAAGTAACGAATGCCAGACGCGCGCCTACCGATCCCTCTGCGAACGATTACCGAACTCATTCCGAAAGTTTGATTCGCTGCATTCGTTGAAAAATTTTGTGCATGCTCAAAAACTTTTTAGGCGTCTGCGAACACAGCGTAATGTCGACGAAAAGCACCGAATGGCACCGTTAACATACCGAACACAAACCGTTTGTGGAACGAACCTTTAACGAATACAGCGAATTAAGTTCGGCACGCATTCGGTGTAAAAATTCGGTTAGGTGGGACAGGCCTATTAGGTTTTTAGGAAAGTCATCATAGAGCAGCATGTATCTTGATCCGACTCTATTGGCATGAGCGCAAATTGATCCGAACCAATGCTCTTGTCTAACACGATGACGACTATTTTGTAGATTTTGATTTTATTGGGGTTTTACGCCGTTTTCAACTTCTATGGTCATATCGCGGCGGCTGGAGCACCTAACCATGGGTTCCTGGTATTTCTCGCACCAGTGCAACCACAATATCCAAACCGAGCCTCCAGCTGCTCTCTCACATAGATGATTCACACCCATTGGTGAGAGACAAATGACTTTTGTCAAATGTCAGAATGGATACTGGCCGAGCCAGGGTTCGAACTCGGGACCCCTGGATTGACAGACTCCGACGTAACCGACTGAGCTATCCGGGCTCGGCACCACTATTTTGTAGATACAAACTCGAATGATTCAGTCGTTATACCGACATTTAATTTCATAAAACTACAGTGCAGGATTCATTTAGTTAGATACGGTATCTGCTAAACCTTTGGTCTCAAAAGAGTCTGAAAAAATGCCCCAAATTTTCATTTTCCGAACATCTTTTTTTCACGAAAGTTGGTATATAGGATTTAAAAAAAGTAAGAAGTACTTCATGTATTGACCTACTCTCTTATGAACAGAGCACATATTATCTCTACATTCTATTTCGATAGAATGAGCTCTGTTCTCGCGGGGTCATTTCACGTCTAATCTCGGGGCCTTGGCGGGATTTCAGTATCCAATCGTTGGCGATACACAACAAAACAATTCAAAAAGCTGATACAAACTTTCATTGGCTGACGCTTCAAATTACCGGCTTCAGCCAAAAATAAAAGCGACGTAATGTATACGTAATCAAACCAGATCAAACTGAATGATTTTGATTCGATAATTCAAATGTTACCGGCTTCAGCCAAAAATAGAAGCGACGTAATGTATACGTAATGATCATGCAAGATAAAACTGAATGATTTGATTCGATAATTCAAATGGTATGCTATAATTAGATTATGACGACCAAATAGGCTGTTGGCGGACCGAAAACTGCAGAGGTCATATTTGATGGTTTAATCAATAGAGCTCGGCAATGGAGAGCAGTATTGACCAGACTTATAACTGTAAGGTCGATTTATTCATTTTAAAGGTGGACCAGCTAGGCTGTCGAAAATGCAAATGGCACAATAATTACAAACAAGAAATAACGTATGAAATTACCAACCTGAAGGGGTAGATCATTTATGTCCATTGTTAGCACTCCTCGTGCTTTATTAAGTATTAGAATCCAAGTCAATTAATAACGTGCGGGCGTCCTTGTCTTTGTTTTGTAACGGCTACATATGCCCAACCTTCAAAAATCAATTACGTCAGAGATACGTCATCTGTGCTCAGCGAGATTTAACACACCGTACAACCGGCTGCGTCGAAAGTCAGCGAGGACAGATTCGGCATCTGATGTCATGTGCATGGTAGGTCAAATGAATTTACTTTTATAAATAAACAAAAGGATCTTTGGTATTCTATAGTTGATAAATACGCGTATAAATGTTCACTGCTTGTACAAAATAAACCTTTCCACGTATTCCTCGCAAATAAGGTCACAGTCATCGACACAGCCGGTTGTACGGTGTGTTAATACCGCGGAGGTGTGTCTCGTTGACCTTGACCTTGTATCGTTTTGAAGTAAAATAGAATGTGTAAACACGCTTGTAAATGATTGATCTATAGCAAAGGAAAGATGGTTATTCGCCGTAAAATGAGGTATTTATGCATTGCTAATTGTTTTTCCATGCACAAATATGAGTTCCCGAACAGTTCTGAAGCATAAAGACATAGCATGGACCCCTTTAAATGTCAGATAGGTCGCATTGTATGATGGCCTCAAATAACTAAGAAATTCGTAGATAATGTTCTCAATCGTTGTTAACTTCAAAAGAGTCCTAGTTTTTATAAATGTGACCCGTTGCGCTAAAAGGGACCTTATCGGGTGTGTGAAAAATATCGACCCTAGTCAGTCTGCGCAGTACGCGCAGCCAGACTAGGGCCGACACTTTTCACGTGTTTGTAATTTTCTAAATCCGGAAGGTTTCCCCTGTCTTACTATATGTTCATTTTTCGCATACGGGATCTGATTGACCTATGATGAGTCTGACAAGTTTGTCAAAATTTGGATTTTTATAGTTCGGATAAGGTCCCTTTTAGCGTGACGGGTCACAAATATGCATTGATGACACGTGCTACACTGTTAATGACAAGTTGGCACACAATTTTGCGATTACATCTCTCTTTGAAAAAAAGCCATTTTAAAAATCGAAGGTTATCTAATATAAAATGATGGTTTGTGCTAAAATGTTTGTTTCACTCACATAGATCGAAAGATAATGTTAAAACTATAGCCTTTGATCTGTGTAAAATATTCTTTTCACATGCACTAGCTCGTCAATGATATTTTAGCTCCCACGTCCACATCTCGTTTTGTGGTATACCGGTATATTAAAGTCATTTTGCATTTCAAATAAGTAACATGACTACACACATTCAATATAATTTACTGGCAGTGTAAGTGTCGTTTTGAAACATGTGATATGATCAATGAAACATCTTCATACAATATTTTCAATTTAAAATCGTCAACGCAGCTGAGTGTGTGGCGTGAAAACTAGGCCAGCCACGTGCCCAGGCGGGGTCCTGGAAGTCAGGACTTTAATATAATTATTTATTTTCAAGTGTGGTCTTTGTGAGAAAAAAGTGAAAAACCCATAGACGCAGCCAAATCGCACCATATTTCTTAATTTTCTCGAGGGAAACTTTGGAACTCCCTTAAGGTTTACAGACCCTGAAAAAATCTACACTTTCTAGCCATACGAAATGCATCAAATTCCACACAGTTGTAAATACACTTCACATAAGTTGATTCACCGTGCATGATTTCAAGATTATACTTCAAGAAGAAAATAACTCACAAATGTTATTTTACTCTATATTCATATGCAAGGGAGGTAATTTTTTATCATTTTTGTCAAATATTTTCAAAAGTATGCATTTATTAAAAATTCTAAAACGTGCAAAATGCTTATGTTTGTATTTGGAATGGAAATGTAACGCAGCTAAGGAATTATTTGCAATTTTCAAATTTCGCCTCTGGCTCTTTGGTGATTTTGAGGGGTCGGATACCTTAAAAGTCATTACCAGGTGACAGAAAATTGGACTTTTCCAAATTCGAAGATGTTACAGACTAGATCTACAATATTTATCCATTTTTTGGCTACCAAGGTAGAAAACATTGTCGGGGAAAAGGAAATTGCTTGTCACAAACAAATTCTCCCTTTTCCACAATGATTTTAATCAGATTGAGCAACGACTTACACGTAACATTTGAGGTTTGATCTGGCGTTGTATGTGCGCCTGTATGATTGAGGTCAATAAACTGTTTAGGAACTATGGTTGAGAATAGATCTTAGTTGTTTACTCGTGCTTTTCATTTTGATCACGGATTTCCCTTTATAAATTTTATTTAGCAATTTCGTATGTCGTATGTTTGGTTCGTTCTTTGCTTGAATTGCCTTCTGTTACTAATTCAAAGGTGACCAGAACAAAAGTTTTGCATTTTAAGGTAGAATACACATACTGTGACCTTTTTTGAGATTAATAAAGCATCGGATTTTTTTATTTTTTGTTCGCGAGTCGTCGTTTCGTATTCTACTTATTCTGGCGCGGTTGTAAACATTCGGCGGTAGAAAGTTCCACCGTTGAATGTTTTCGACGTCGCCCGAATAATTCCGACGTCGCGCGAATCTCATTTGGGGTCAATATCTACCAATAGATGTCGCCAGCGTCGATTATCATCTATCTTGGGTGTGCATTCTGGGTTAACTACTTTCAAGACGTCAGCGCCCGTAAAATGCATACACGTGGTAGGCCTACTTCCTGTCACGGGGCACATTTGCTTCACATGCTTGCATTTAATAATGTAAAATGAATAATCTGATTTGAATTAATTGTTTTATTAGATGAAATTGGGAAGAAAATCAAACTTTATTTTGTTGCAAATATAGTTTTAATCGCAATTTTCTGCTTGCTACTCTTTGGCGACAGGATTTCGGAGTTTGCGCACTGCTTAGTGATTAAGCCAAAATAGATACCAAGAATGCCCAAATCAGTAAGTCAATATTTTGGACTATAACACTGGAAACAATAGACTGGACTGACTACTTAATCAATGCATTTGGGGTAGGCTACCTTAATTTACATTTAAAGGGCGACGGTAACAGATGGTCTAATTGCAAAAAAATGATTTTTTTTGAAAAAATATGCAAAACTTTTGTGTTGACCACCTCGGGATTGTTAATAATATGCGATTCGGACAGAGAATGAGCCGAAATTACAAGACAGATAGCTGAATTTAGGGAGAATCCAAACCTAAATTCAACCCCGTCTCAGATGGGGTTAGAATTATTTTTAAATTGTTGCGCATGCGCATACAGCGCGGACCATGATTCAAACGAGATTCATACTTGAATTTCAATATGACGTCATCATGAATGTTGTGACGTCATTTAAGAAAGTCGCATGTCCTACTGTTTTGACCTACTTTCGACATCGCTTCATGAATTTGGTATCAAATTGCGAAAAAATGAGTCGTTGCTTCAATAGTTTGTCGTAATCATTTAATCAGGTCATATAAAGCTTAAAAAGTGTACATTTCGTTTGTATTTGACAATTTTTGGGTCCAAATCTGGGAAATAGTAGCTTTAAGATATGTTTTACAATTTGAGCATGCGTTGCAGCTTTTAAAAACACTATGTAATGACACGTAATTTTAGGTTTGACCTGTCTCTGTATATGTCAGAAGAAAAAGTCATTCAAGATGACCCCTTATAGTCCGTGGGCCAGGAGGGGTCTGCACGCACCCCCCTAAGGGCAGTCTGGGAGTGGTATAGAAATGTTCATTGGAACCCCCTGAGTAAGAATCAAGATGTTAACAGTCGATATCCTGGGATGCACTCGCCATTTCCGGTGGTTTTCAAGATGGCCGCCATGAAAAAAGACAATTTGACCTGGTATCTAACATCAGCAGCCTAACATTTGTTTTGTGTTGTAAGATCATATTTTAAGGATAATTGAGTCTGGAAAAGGTCAGAGATGTGTTCTCATGTTAAAAAGTGGCTCATTAGCCATCTCGTAGGCTAGAATTTTTTCAAAATGGCCGCCAAAATCGCAAAAAATCAATAAAAACGTCAAATACTTCTCGTTTTTGGACATATTTTGGTATAAATACTGTGAATTTTATGTTTTAAGACTTAGATAAACATTTCATGAAGTAAATGGGAGCATTACGGAAAAGATTTTTGAAATCATTACCGTATAAATGGCAATAAAACACAATTAAGCACAAACCATCAAGTATATAATAGCGATATGAATTATCATTATTATTAGTTCTTGGTGAAAAACAGCTCTTATTTATAGCATTATATTGATAAAGCTATGCTTTCCAAGTAAATTGTTAAATTCACATTGATAACGATTCGATTTTTTATTACATTGACAATAAAATTAAGGACGTTCGCGCCTATGCACGTCAAAAAGGGCGGTCTCTCAGAAATGTATTATATTCAGACATATTTTAGATAAATATTTCCTTACTTTGTTTCTGCATTTATTTTTCCGATATATCACCTGTCCTTTAAATTACAACGCCACCTAGCGGCATACCGTAAAACGTCAGTTTTTCGACGTTTACGACCTATAATATTCCGACAGGGGACCCATTTCATATGAAAAGTACATGTATCGATTAATCTTTCAATTTACATTTTAAAACATGTCTTATAAATGTCGAAATACGCACGCATTTTTGACTACGGACGTTTTCTGAATACAACCCAGAGCGAATAAAATCCCGAAAAAACGCTTACGGACGGCGTTTGAACGTTCACAGACAAAAAAATCGAACGATGACCCCATACTTTCTTTGTTTTAAATCATTCTCGAATTAAAAACGAATAGTTTAAGCCAATAAAAAAGGGGGGTATTCTCGTGAAGTGTTTGTCAAAAATCGCGTTGAAATTAGATTACACGCGCAGAAAGTGACGTTTTGAATGGCGTATTTTATGTACGTCGACGTCATACTTTAATCGGAACGTCACATGGATAAATTGACGAATTTTTACTGAATTGTTGAACATATAAAATAAAATTTATATATAAAAAATGTTATTTTTGAATTGCAGTGTATTTTGTGCTAAAACAGACTGGGTTCGCCGTGTTGATAAACTGTCGGTGTTTTTATAGTCTATTTTTTGTTGTTTGATAATTGTTTTAATTGCATTCGAAAAATATTTTAAAGTGACATTTTGCAGATATTTTTTCATAAATTTTACTTTTATATTTATCTGAAATAGTATATTTTCTTCTGAAAAGTTGAAATCAGAATATTGCGCCGTTTATGAGAAATATATAGATATTTTTGTGCTAAAATTAACGAATCGATGTCAACAGCAGATCTGGTTTAAAGGAATTTGTCATTTTTGTATCAACTTTAAAGGCGTATTTTTCGCTTATAAACAATAACTTCACAAAGCTTATACCATTTATACGCATTTGAATAACTAAACCGTTCTTTACACCAAGACATACTTTTAACAAATGAAATTGGAATGCCCCTTTAACCTCTCGAACTTACATAAATAATAATAAAATTATGGTACTTTATTTTGTCAAGGGACGATCAAAATCTCATTACTACATATCATTTCATGTTGAGTTAAGGATTACAACCCATCATTAACTAATAACCACTTCATGCATCTTCAGGCGTCATCGGGGAAATTGATGTCCTCAAACTAACGAGGGTATCACTCATTAATTTCCGTTGTCACGCATGACACCCGAAAATACATGAAGTGTTTTGTAGATAATGTTTGGTTGTAATCCTTTAGAAGTATGTTTTCGTTGCTAGACCATATTCTTATTTATGATTATTTAAGCATATATGATTTATCTTTTTCGTTTTTTTTTTTCCAAACTTTCAAACTCCTTCTCCTATGGTGAATCCGCAGAAAAACAAGCAAACTATTGTTTATTGATGTTATCTTTCATTTCAAAACAAGGAAGTGTGAATCTAAAATCTAATATTACAGAAACAAATGTTAAAGTATTAAGGCCCGGTCACATACGATTCCGCGGCCTTTCCGCGGCCATACCACGGCTAAAAAATCTGAAAACATTTTGGACGTAGTTGGACGCGGTAACTTTGGGTCAATTTTTTTCAGCCATGCTATGGACGCAGAATGGACGTGGTATGGCCGCCGCCGGCTGTTCCAATGCCAAAACACTGCCGTACCAAGGCCTACAACTTCCAACCTGTTGAAACGCGCGACAAGATTCCGCGTCCACATCGCGTCTGAATCACTGCCATAGCACGGCCATAGCACTGTCATTCCACTTCCTTGTAACAACACATCTGATTGAAAGAGAAATGATAACAGTAATTATTCGGCCAATCAGATTTGTTGTTGTTTTAAAAATGTTCGTAAGTTTGTTAGTAAAACGGGCCCCAGAATCCTAGGTTCCCACTGCCGACCAGATCAACTAGATCAAGCACAATCAAACGATCGAGTTTAGATCGATATCGATCGGCATAGGTGATCGGAAATTGTCTGGTAATCAAGTTTGATCTGAATCGCCACGGCCCTCTCGCATTTCTTTTATTGTAAAAAAACATTGGCGTGCGATGGAGTATAAAATCGATCGGGAAGAGGCTGTTTATTGATCGGGTAGAAAATCGACCCGATCGGGAATGAAGGTGTCTGGGAATCGAGTGTGGTCGGGTTAATATCTTTCACTCTACCAGCGCCAAACCTAAACTAGACTACCTCGAGTGAATTCAGACACTATTTCGATTAACTCTTCCTCTGCTTCATCTGTCAATCCGATCAAATCGACAGTTGAAGTCGGGTTGATCGGCTAGAGATCGGGGAAAAAGTTGTTTGGTCGGGATTGGTCGGGGAATTCAAGCGATTGAGTTGATATGGTCGGCAGTGGTAACTATAATTAGTTTGGTTTTGTCGGGTGAACTGAATTCTAGGAAAGTGCCGATCAGATCAACTAAGTCGAGCTGATCGGGATGCAGTTAAGTATCAAACAAGTACAAGTCGATGAGATCGGCTGCAGGCTTGGTGCAGGTCGTGCAAAATATATTAATTTCATCACACTCAATCTCCAGACACGATTAATTCTTGATCAGATATACATGTATCTTCTACCCGATCAAAAATCGCTTTCCGATCAATTTTCTACGCGATCGCCCACGAATATTTTGAAATGCGAAAAAAGAGTGTGACACCTGCGCATTGCAGATCCAGACACGATTGGTTATCGTTCAGCTATATCTTAGAACTACCCGACTAAATATCGCTTCCCGATCAATTTTCTACGCGATCTCCAACGATTATTTTGATATTACAAACAACCAAGTAAGAAGCCTGCGAGGTGCAGATCACGCTCGATAACCCCGACCAATTTTTATTACCCATGTCGACCAAATTCAATATTTAATCGATCAATTGGTCGGGTTTCATCGAAAAGTTGTCGAGCAAGCTAGCAAACTAGCAAAAAAGATGGGAACATAACATTTCAATTTTATTTTTTAAAGTATGTCTTGGTACAAAGATTAGTTATTCTAATGCATAGAAATGTTATCAGATTTTTTAAGTTGTTATTTATTATTTAAAGTTGAGACAGAAATGACAAATTCCATATAAATCTTTACTGTTGTCCACATTAATTTGTTTGATTTTAGAACAAAAATATTAAATTCTCGTAAACGGTTCAAAATTTTGGCTTGAATTTATTTAGAATTTTCATAAGAAACTTTGCTCTTTCAGATAAAAATACATGTATAAGTAAATTTACGATAAAAGGTGAAATATCACTTAAAAAAGTTAGTTAAGGGAGGGGCCCATTTTCTTGTTACTGTTGCTCCGAGTTAAGACATTTTCCCGCAAAGAGATGCAAGAGTAGCTGATTCTAGCGTTTGTCAATAAATTTTAACTTCCGCGTCTTACCGAGTCTGTAAGCGTCCATAGCACTGCCGGAGCACTGCTTATCGCGTCCATTCCGCGGCCATTCCACTGCCTCACCTCGTCTGTCAGTCGTGGTTTGGCCGCGGTAAAATTTTTGTGCAGCTCAAAAAATTTTACCACGTCCAAAATAATTTACATTTCATTCCGCGTCCTACCACGTCCATATCACTGCCATAGCACGGCCGTACCACTGCCGCATCGCGTCCAACAGTGTCTATTCCACGGGTGATTCATTTTAGTCGTGATACGGCCGCGGAACGGCCGTGGAATCGTATGTGACCGGGCCTTTTTACTTTCACAATTTCACGAATTAAAATAGTGTTTATTCATTCCTTCAATATTATAATTATTGAAAAATTATTAAATTATTATATGAAATAACATTTATTATGACTTGTCAACGGGTTTATTAAAATCAGATTATTCATGTACATGTAATAGGGTTCAATTTTTCATTTCACATTCAAGTAAACATTGGCATTTAAACGGACAAACAAAAGTATGTCGACGGTGTCATTCTAATACCCTGCAAATGCAGCTTGATTGAAGATGAAGTTACGAGATTTTATAACAACACCGACAGTTTATCATAAAACATCGGTGAACCCAGTCTGTTTTAGCACAAAATACACTGCAATTCAAAAATAACATTTTTTATATATAAATTTTATTTTATATGTTCAACAATTCAGTAAAAATTCGTCAATTTATCCATGTGACGTTCCGATTAAAGTATGACGTCGACGTACATAAAATACGCCATTCAAAACGTCACTTTCTGCGCGTGTAATCTAATTTCAACGCGATTTTTGACAAACACTTCACGAGAATACCCCCCTTTTTTATTGGCTTAAACTATTCGTTTTTAATTCGAGAATGATTTAAAACAAAGAAAGTATGGGGTCATCGTTCGATTTTTTTGTCTGTGAACGTTCAAACGCCGTCCGTAAGCGTTTTTTCGGGATTTTATTCGCTCTGGGTTGTATTCAGAAAACGTCCGTAGTCAAAAATGCGTGCGTATTTCGACATTTATAAGACATGTTTTAAAATGTAAATTGAAAGATTAATCGATACATGTACTTTTCATATGAAATGGGTCCCCTGTCGGAATATTTTAGGTCGTAAACGTCGAAAAACTGACGTTTTACGGTATGCCGCTAGGTGGCGTTGTAATTTAAAGGACAGGTGATATATCGGAAAAATAAATGCAGAAACAAAGTAAGGAAATATTTATCTAAAATATGTCTGAATATAATGCATTTCTGAGAGACCGCCCTTTTTGACGTGCATAGGCGCGAACGTCCTTAATATGCTTTCAAAATGGCCGCCAAAATCACAAAAAAGTAAAAAAAAATAAATAAAAAAAATCTTCGTTTTTGGACATGTTCTGGTCTAAACGTTGTAAATATTATGTTTAAAGACTTTGGTAAACAGTTCATAAGATAAATGGTTGCATTCCGAAAAAACGCATTTTAAACCATTACAGTATAAATGGCAATAAATTACAATTTGGCAGAAATCGTCATGTTTTATTATTTTCATAAATATTGTTATTATATTTAGTCTTGGTGAAATGCAGTTCTTTTATATTGCATCTTTTGACAAAGCTTGGCCTTCAGAATATTTTGTAAAATTGAAATTGATTATGGTTCCGTTTTCGATTACAGATGCTATAAATCGGCTTTCAAAATGGCTAGAAAATGTAAAAAAAAATCAATAAGAATGAAAGTAATTCTCGTTTATGGACATCTTCTGGTCTAAATAATGTAAACATTATCTTTTAAAATTTAGATTAGCAATTCATGAAGTAAATGGAATCATAACAGTTGACAAAAAAAGGAATAGAGATTTGAAAGGATTACCGTATCAATGGCAATAAAATACAATAGTATATAGTTTTGATATACATTGTCAATATATTTTGTTCTTGCTGAAAAAACGGTTCTTATTGATAGCATTATTTTGACAAAACTAAGCTTTCAGAGATTCTTCAAAATGAAATTGCTTATGAACCCACTTTTGAAAACAAATATCATAAATTTGTGATATTTTATTAGGCAATTCAAGACTACCTTTGCACCAATGTCACATTGTTTCAAAAGACAAGCTAAAACTATCGGTACCCCTTTCTGGAGAGAAAATTACTCCCTTTCAATTCACATCCATTTCTATCAAACAATATGTAATGTCCTCAATATTACGGAAGAGTTTTACCGTAATTATTCTTACGAACAAAAGTTGTATGTACGTATTTCCTTTTTCCACTCTTACACAACATTATCAAAATGCTTTTATTTGTTATATTTTATGCTTAAAGAATTTTAACAATTTGAGAATAGAAATGAAGATTAATGAAATAAGACCAGCCTTAAATTTATCGTTTCGTTGATATCGACATACACTTGGTAATATCTGTCAAACATGTGATACAAACTTCGTATTTCTCAAATTGTGCCTTTTTAAAGTAATAGTTATGATAATTACAATGCACAATTCATCCAAATAAGTCACATACTCTATCATGATTTCCCAGTTTCACATTACCATGTATTCAAAGGCCATTTACATCTGTTTAAAACGAAACAAGATATGAGGAAACTATAAGATACTCCGTGTGGAGTGACGTAATAACATAAAAGCTATGTAACCCCGATTTCTATATTTTTCAGGATACCCGTTTTAACTGAATTAGTAGTTATAAGGAGATGTATTATGCATGCAAATCACCTAAAGTGCTTTTCCAAATGAAATGCACTGAAACGCCATAAAATGGTTTTATTATAACATACTATAGGCAGATATGCTTTATATCTTAGAATATGTATAAATAATACAAAGTTTAAAATGTGTGCTTTCTTCGCACGTTTTACTTTAATTATATTAGGCTGCATTAATTACTTAATCCAACAGGTGTATAGATATTGTTGAAAATGCTTAGAACATTACTTAAGAACACATGTATTCATGATAAAAATTTACAGTGACACTTTTTGTTTTTATTGTAAGCCGATATCACTTTTGCGGAATTTGTTGCAAAAGATAAAAGCAGGAAATGGTCATTTAAGTTCTTCACATGTGGTTGTAAGCAGTATTTATGTTTGAATCCATTGTGATACTGCAATGATTCGCTTTATGTTAATTAATTTATAATGTTTAAGTATATTTTGATTTGCTTTATGTGCAATATAATGGGTACAATGGCATGAATTTCCACAACTTGTCACATGTATTTGTATGAGATTATTTGGTATTAATTGGTATGGGTATGTCCGAGGTGTAACTTCTTGCATTAATTCTACATTTGGAAATGGACGCACCAGAGCTAAAGACCATGAAAGACCAGTGATTACCTGAATTGACTGTGTGAGGTCTGATATCAGTGAGTACCATCTGAATGCCATAGATCAACACAACAAACGAGCCTAGAATTTGGAATGAGACTATTTAGTCGCCTGATGCATACCCCTATTGTATAGGGACACCTGCTGCAATAATAGATAATCTCAGATGCAACAAAAAAGAACTCGGCAAACTTGGCAAAAGTTTGAGTTACATGGCCACCGAAAGTCTGATAATTTATGTAGACTGCATGTGTGAGAAGACGACTTCTATAAAGATATAAAAGTATATATAAATATAAGGTTTCCATAAGTATTATGTACATACTGTTGGTTTTCGAAAAAATTATCCAAGGATAAACATAAGCAAAATTAACAAACCACAGTCGCAACCACATACAACAACGAAGATAGAAACAGGAGGACTCATAGAAGTCTACGACGTACCACTCAACAAGTAAGAAACAAGTCAGAAAAGATAAAAAAATCAAGGGAGATTAAGAATAAATGCAGTTATATTTAAATGTGTTAAAGATCTTATTCAATAAACCTAGTATATAGTGGTCATTGTCCTTAACCTAAATATTTTTTTCATGTGCGACAGAATAGAATAGATAAAACAGCTGAAGAAATTTGAAAATTTAAATTTGAATTTGAGCTTCAGACAAAATATTCTTTATCTGTATACTAAGTCAAATTGCAAATTTGTCTTTTGAAAGTAACAATGAAAATATTGCATGATGTGTCAGAGCTTTATAGGAATCACTTCTGGTCTTTTGCACTCAAGATACAGTTCATTTCAACTACTTATTCAGTTAAACCGATTATCTGGAAAAAAAGAAGAAGAAAAAAAATGGACATTACAAACCCTTTATTTAATTACCCCACCCTACATGGAGTCTATAATGTTTCCCCACATTTCACTTAATTTGAGAATGGAATCATGATGGAATATGCGACGCATAAATATGATTTTAGGATTGTCATTATCATGACTATAAGTCAATGCAAGCCATTGTGAGAAACATAAAGAGTTTATTATATTCTTCTGACAAAATATTACCAAAAGTAACTCGATATCAATTTAAGCGCCACACAGGTGTATACAAAAAAATCATTTTTGTTGTTCGATTGGATAACATGGATATATTTAAATTCTTAATTTTTACCATTCTACAAATATCAAACATAATACATTAAAACTGTTTTGATACATATTAAGCAATTTCAATTATTCTCTGGGGCAATTTTGGATTACTGGTACGTGTTAGAGTACAAAAAAGAATAAGCCACATTCAACTATTGTTTATTAGCATGGATACGTTGAGGTCTAAATGTTTGGGATATTTTATATTCTTTGGTGATAATTAATATGCATTTCAAGGGAGTATGTTCCTCCACAATTTAAATTTCATTAGGACGGTTAAACTTGTCATTTTAAAAGATGTGAAATTAGATGCCAAGTTACCAGAGCCTGCTTGATATTCGAGTTTTGCCCAAAAAAAGACACATATTAATTGGATCTATACTCAAAAGTGGGTTCATAAGCAATTTCATTTTAAAGAATTATCTGAAAGCTTAGCTTTGTCAAAATAGTGCTATATAAGAGCCGTTTTTTCAGCAAGAACAAAATATAATGAAAATGTATATCAAAATTATATACTATTTTATAAGACTTGTGCTTAGTCGAATTTCATTGCCATTGATATGGGATTCCTTTCAAAGCTTTATTCTTTTTTGTTGTTGTTGTTATCTGTTATGATTCCATTTAATTCATGAACTACTTAGCTAAGTCTTAGAAGATAATACTTTCATTATTTAGACCAGAAGATGTCCCAAAACGAGAATTACTCACATTTTTATTTTTTTATATATTTTTGTGGCCATTTTGAAAGCCAATTTATAGCATATGTAATCAAAAATAGAATCATAATCAATTTCAATTTTACAAAATACTCTGAAGACTAAGCTTTGTCAAAAGATGCAATCTAAAAAATTGCTTTTCACCAAGACCAATTATAATACCAATATTTATGAAAATAATAATATACTTAGTACATTTAAAAACGCAGAGTTTTCAAAGCCTTAAAGTAAGATGTTATAAGATGTTATGATAAATGAAAATAATTGTTATGAATCTCCCACAAGTTTTTAAACGTGAATAGAAAAGATTAGAGTTAGTAAGTTTGGACCATTTTACGGCGTCATAGCCAAAGCGTTAAACATGTTGGCGCTGCGTAAATTTGATTCACGTGAAACTCGACTTAAATTGCAACATGTTTATAAAGTTTATCTATAGGGACACTATAAAAACACGTTTCATCGAAATATTCTCAATTCTTTCAGTGTGTCCCGTCTTCTTAAAAAAGTGAGGAACCAAGTTTAAGGAACGCATTTGCTTGGTTTTTCAAACTCGGACATTTCACGGCACGTAGGATGTCGTAACTTATGAATACCATGACTAACGACACGATGGCTAGGTCACATACTGTGGTTACACACTACTGGCCTGTTATGTACCCTATAGAACATGCTTGGAAAGACCCGAAGAGATGCGTGTATTCACGTACCCCACCACCCAAAACGTTGCAAAAACTTCGTATTCATGTTATTCAAGAGCGGAACAAAATGCCACAAGAGGTTTCAGTGCGAGAAAAGTCCTTTCTATGCGACGACGATGTAAGGCTAAAATTCAAGCTTTAGGTACGCACACTTGTTATTAATTGATTTGACCTATCTCAGTCAAAAATAGTCAAATTGTATTCTGACGTGTATTGAGAGCATCTGCTACCTTTTGAGTTTATGGAATTAGATAAATCAACGAAAATAAACCCGCATTACGTAGCCTTTGCTTGTCATTTCCATCATATAAGAGAACGAGGCATCTCTGCGGAATTAAATGTACTCAGTATACATGACAATTTCTGCCAAATTGTAATTTATTGCCATTTATACGGTAATGGTTTAAAATGTGTTTTTCGCAATGCAACAATTTATCTTATGAACTGTTTACCAAAGTCTTTAAACATAATATTTACAACGTTTAGACCAGAACATGTCCAAAAACGGTGATTTTTTTTAGATTTTTTTTTCATTTTTTGCGATTTTGGCCGCCATTTTGAAAGCATATTTATTGTCAATGTAATCAAAAATCGAATCGTTATCAATGTGAATTTAACAATTTACTCGGAAAGCATAGCTTTATCAATATAATGCTATAAATAAGAGCTGTTTTTCACCAAGAACTAATAATAATGATAATGTATATCGCTATTATATACTTGATGATTTGTGCTTAATTGTGTTTTATTGCCATTTATACGGTAATGATTTCAAAAATCTTTTTCGTAATGCTCCCATTTACTTCATGAAATGTTTATCTAAGTCTTAAAACATAAAATTCACAGTATTTATACCAAAATATGTCCAAAAACGAGAAGTATTTGACGTTTTTATTGATTTTTTGCGATTTTGACGGCCATTTTGAAAAAATTCTAGCATACGAGATGGCTAATGAGCCACTTTTTAACATGAGAACACATCTCTAACCTTTTCCAGACTCAATTATCCTTAAAATATGATCTTACAACACAAAACAAATGTTAGGCTGCTGATGTTAGATACCAAGTCAAATTGTCTTTTTTCATGGCGGCCATCTTGAAAACCACCGGAAATGGCGAGTGCATCCCAGGATATCGACTGTTAACATCTTGATTCTTACTCAGGGGGTTCCAGTGAACATTTCTATACCACTCCCAGACTGCCCTTAGGGGGGTGCGTGCAGACCCCTCCTGGCCCACGGACTATTAGTGAAGCTTGTCAGATACCTGTGTAAGTTAACACCGGATTTTAATCAAATTGAGCAATGACTTACTCGTAACATTTGAGGTTTGACCTGGCGCTGTATGTGCGTCTGTCCGATTGAGATCAACACACTATTTAGGAACTCTGACTCATCCAGACTCTCGACGGCTGCTCCAAGCCCCTCCATGACCGTGACCGCGTGTTTTTGTAACATCTCACGATCTATGTCCCACTCGAGCTTGTTTTCGTCGTTCATTTTGACTATCTTTGGAAACAGTCCCTTCATGTTGGGCTCCGTCTCGAAAAACCTGAAAAAAAAAAAATAGAACGTGATCGTGCTATTTCCAAACGACAAAATTTAAGACAAATTTGTTCTAATTGAAAGAATGTGCCGACGACATTTTCAATGTGATGGAGTTTTTTTTAAAAAAGCTACAACTTTATGGGTAGAAATTATTGTGGGAAATAAAGAAATTGCTTGCCAGAAGCATTTTTTTCATTTTCCACGATGTTTTCCCAAGCCATTTCTTATGAGGGAGTTACATGGCGTCAATGAGAGGTAATGAGTAAAACAAGAAGCAAAAGGCAAAACACTATATATATTTGGGTGGTTATGTATTTTTTTTTTTTTTTGTAAAATTTCGTTGTCTATGTCCCACTCCAGCATGTTTTCGTTGTTCATTTTGACTTTCTTCGGAAACAATCCCTTCATGTTCGGTTCTGTCTAAAAAAACCTGAAAAAAATAGTACGCGATCGTTTGTGTTTTATTTATTGGATATCAAAATTGATGTAATCTTCATACAATATTCCACCGTCTTTCTTCAAGAGTATCGAAACTACAACTTTAACCCATTACCAAACGACAAAATTTTAGACTCCTCCAAATTGAAAGATGTTGCAGACAACAATTTTAAGCAAATAGAATTAAACAAATATTTATCTTTTGGGGAAAAAATATTGTGGGAAATGAAGAAATTGCTTGTCACAAGCAATTTCTTCATTTTCCACAATGTTTTTTTCCAAGTCTTTTCTTGCGAGGGAGTCAAAAGGCGTCATTGGGCAGTAATGGGTTAAATAAGATGTAGTTCCGACAATTTCAAAAGAATGAAATGTAACATTTTTTGGTCTTTTTTAGTAGAAAACATTGTATGAGATGAAAAAATTGCTTGTCACAAGCAATTTCTTTATTTCACACAATGTTGTCTCGAACCATTTCTTGTGAGGGACTAACGCGGCGTTAATGTTTGGTAATGGGTAAAAGTACAAGCAAACAGCAAAACACAATTTATTGGGTTGTTATGCATTTTTGTAACATTTCACGATCTATGTCCCACTCCAGCTTATTTTCGTTGTTCATTTTGACTATCTTCGGAAACAGCCCCTTCATGTTGGGCTCCGTCTCGAAAAACCTGAAAAAAAAAAAAAATAGAACGTGATCGTGCTATTTCCAAACGACAAAATTTAAGACAAATTTGTTCTAATTGAAAGAATGTGCCGACGACATTTTCAATGTGATGGTGTTTTTTTTTTTAAATGCTACAACTTTATGGATAGAAATTATTGTGGGAAATAAAAAAAATGCTTGCCAGAAGCATTTTTTTTTTCATTTTCCACGATGTTTTCCCAAGCCATTTCTTATGAGGGAGTTACATGGCGTCAATGAGAGGTAATGGGTAAAACAAGAAGCGAAAGGCAAAACACTATATATATTTATGGGTGGTTATTTATTTTTTTGTAACATCTCGCGATCTATGTCCCACTCCAGCATCTTTTCGTTGTTCATTTTGACTATCTTCGGAAACAATCCCTTCATGTTCGGTTCTGTCTAAAAAAACTGAAGAAAAAAAAAATAGTACGCGATCGTTTGTGTTTTATTTATTGGATATCAAATTGATGTAATCTTCATACAATATCCCACTGTCTTTCTTCAAAAGTATCGAAACTACAGCTTTAAATAAGATGTAGTTCCGACAATTTCAAAAGAATGAAATGTAACATTTTTTGGTCCTTTTTAGTAGAAAACATTGTATGAGATGAAGAAATTGCTTGTCACAAGCAATTTCTTTATTTCACACAATGTTTTCTCGAACCATTTCTTGTGAGGGACTAACGCGGCGTTAATGTTTGGTAATGGGTAAAAGTACAAGCAAACAGCAAAACACAATTTATTGGGTTGTCATGCATTTTTGTAAAATCTCGCGATCTATGTCCCAACCCAGCATGTTTTCGTTGTTCATTTTGACTATCTTTGGAAACAGTCCCTTCATGTTGGGCTCTGTCTAAAAGAAATCCGAAAAAAAACATTACATTGTTTTTTTTATCTTTTGTTTATTCTTGCTGCAATGTTTTGGTGCTTTTCTTCAAAAGCTTCAAACTTGCTCCTTTCTCAAATGACGAGGTAAATTTACGCTGCTGCAATTTTAAAGAAGCAGTCGACAATAAAACGAACTTTCAAGAATGTAATTAGATGTTTATACAGTTTTAACTTTTTTTGCAAACAGCGCAAATCCGTCACGAGGCCGTCACGTGACCGATGTCTTGTACAAATCATCATTAATTTACTCCTTTACTTAACAAGACCTTGTTTTGACGTCCCTATGGAAACATACCTGAGAAAACATATAGACAAAAGAAGAAAATGCTGATCATCAGTTTTTCTTCCTTTGTCTAAATATTTTGAGTGCTACACAATGCACAAATTCTATCATTTATATCCACATTCATTTGAGTCTGTAACAGCTTTCAAATGGGAGCACCCTTCAAAATGTGTTGTTTGTGAAATGGTAAATTTTCTCTCCATACTATATTATGCACCTATAACACCAGTAAATTTACATAATTAGTCTAGGTACAGACCATTAATTTATCTACTTCCCTAATCAGGCCAATTATCCAAATACCAGACGATGGAATTCAGGCCTGTCCGAATTCAAAGATGTTGCAGAACACATTTGAGCCAGGATCTGGAAAAACGTCCCTAATAGCATTTGAGACAGCCGTGTTTCACGATCAGCCTGCGCCTAGAAGCAGTCTAATCGGGTTCCATGCTGATTTCTCAGCGTGTATACGCAGGCTGATCTGGACCCATGTTGGACTCAAAAGCCTTAAGGGACGTTTTTCCAGATCCTGGCTCATTTCAAAGTGAGTGAAATTTTACAATTTTTACTTTTTTTTCTGGGAAGAAAAAAATGAGGAAAATGATTAAATTGCTTGTCACAAGAAATTTCTTCATTTTCCACAATGTTTTCCAAAGCATTAATCTTATACGCGTCAAAAGCCGTCACTGTATGTGAATTACGGCCTGCTGACCAGAAGTTGAAAAAAAAGGAGAACTTTTGCATTGGATAATGTGTTTTGTACTACAAAAGAAACAACAGATATAGCTCAAATAAATGAACTGGCAGGTCAATTAGCTTTTAGCTAGAGATGCTCTGCCAGGTCATTTGTTTTGAGCTATACGACAAACCATTAATTTTCTACCGGACAAAAATCGAAAGCTGCTGTTTAACCCATTACCACACAGTGACTCCTTTTTACTCCAAACACTATAATGGCTTTGGAAAACATCATGTAAAATGAAGAAATTGCTTGTGACAAGCAATTTCTTCATTAAACCACAATGTTTTCTATTTAAAAAGACCAACAAACTTTAAATTTCATTCACTTGAAATTGTCGTCTGCAAGATCTTTCAATTAAGACCGCCCTAAAATTTTGTTGTTTGGTAATGGGTTAAATGATACCAAAACACGTCATTGTGAACGACGGATGTTAACGACAGCGCCCGAATAAGCTCGGATACGTAACGACGCCGCTCGAAAAAATCCGATGATTTATGAATCTCAAAATGGCCACATCATTACGGGTATTCTACCTTAAGCTTTACAGACCCTAAAAAATCACAACTTTCTAGCCATACGAAATGTTTTCCCAAGCCCTTTATTGTGGGGACGTCAAAACCAGGTCTTGTGTGGAAATGGGTTAAGGTATATGACCAATCATTAAAAACACCACTTTCTAGCCATACGAAATGCATCAAATTACACACACTTGTAAATACGCTTCAAATAAGTTGATTCATCGTGCCGGATTTCAAGATTATGCTTCAAGAAGAAAATAATTTACAAATATCATTCTGGTTGATTTGGTAAATACCGAGTATGAATAGAAATTTAGCCTAGGTTTAAACCCAGACATGTGACCTTATATTGAACGTGCGCCAAGTTCTAGGACATAGACCTTGTTTTTTTCTAGGGTTTTTACACAATGGGCTTAGTCACAGATTTTCTATAACTGCTGTTGTGTCAAGTGATTCCTTGCCGCACTAGACTCGTTCATTTGGTAAATACCGAGTATGAATAGGAATATAGCCCGGTGACATATGTCTGGACTTAAACCCAGACATATGACCCAATATTGAACATATTGAACGTGTGCCAAAGTCTCGGACATATACGTATCTCTTTCCCAAACAGCAAAGTATCAGACCGATCAAATCCTTAACCCTTTCCCAAACAAGACCTTGTTTTGACGTCCCTACTATAAAATGTTTGGGAAAACATTGAAACAAAAGAAGAAACTGCTGATAGCAAGCAGTTTCTCCTTTTGTCTCAATATTTTCTGTGCCATATTTTACACAAATTATATCTCTAATAATATTCATTTTGTCATTTGTGGCAGTTTTTGAAGTGGATCACCCTAAAAATTTTGCCGTTTGGGAAAGGGTTAAGTTGCTACAGACGACAAACTGTGTGTTGATAAAAATAGAATTTTGTACAATATAGCACAAAAATATTGAGGCAAAAGGAGAAAATGCTGATCATCAGCATTTTCTTCTTTTGCCTCAATATTTTCCCAACCCCTTTTTATTTGGGCGTCACAAACATGTCTTGTCTGAGAAAACGATAAAATCTAGAATTCTAGCAAAAGGCTTAAAGTTACAGAATTTCTCCAAAATAACTCACAGTATTTTCTCCTATGCATTCTTCTGTGAAAATGTATTTGAACCGTTTTAATTTCATTGTGGAGTGCATCTAAGTCAATTTCTTGGGATACAAGGATAGGTCTACTTTTTTTAAGTAACACTGCTTTTTCGTAAAGGAATGCTTTTTTTTTAACTGGAAAAGACCTCAGACTAATTTGCATGTCTCATATTTCATATACATGTAGAAGGACCCAAATCATTTGGCCAAAAAAGCACACAGGCTGAAGTAAAAACTATACACAGAAAAGGGAAAAACTTGGTACCAACACTTTCTGCTTTTTATTAAACAGGAAAGGGAAAAACGCGGAACCAACGCTTTCTGTTTTATTAAACAGGAAAGGGGAAAACGCGGAACCAACGCTTTCTGTTTTTATTAAACAGGAAAGGGGAAAACGCGGAACGAACGCTTTCTGTTTTTATTAAACAGGAAAGGGAAAAACGCGGAACCAACGCTTTCTGTTTTTATTAAACAGGAAAGGGAAAAACGCGGAACCAATGCTTTCTGTTTTATATTAAACAGGAAAGGGGAAAACGCGGAACGAACGCTTTCTGTTTTTATTAAACAGGAAAGGGAAAAATGCGGAACCAACGCTTTCTGTTTTTATTAAACAGGAAAGGGGAAAACGCGGAACCAATGCTTTCTGTTTTTAGCTCGACTTTTCGAAGAAAATGAGAGCTTATACTGTCACCCGGGCGTCGGCGTTGGCGTTGGCGTTGGCGTTGCAACCAAGGTTAAAGTTTTTTCAAACATCAATAACTTCCATACTATCAAAGGGATTCAACCCAAACTTGGAATACTTATTTACCATCACACCCTCTACCTTACTATCAGGGCCCATAACCCTGGCTCCACTATATTTGGAGTTATGCCCCCTTTATACTAAGCAACTTAGAAAGTCGAGCGCGCTGTCTTCGGACAGCTCTTGTTATTAAACAGGAAAGGGGAAAACGCGGAACGAACGCTTTCTGTTTTTATTAAACAGGAAAGGGGAAAAACGCGGAACCAACGCTTTCTGTTTTTATTAAACAGGAAAGGGAAAAACGCGGAACCAACGCTTTCTGTTTTATATTAAACAGAAAAGGGAAGAACGCGGAACCAACTCTTTCTGTTTTATATTAAACAGGAAAGGGAAGAACGCGGAACCAACTTTTTCTGTTTTATAACAGGAAAGGGAAAAACTTGGTACCAACGTTTTTTTTGTTTTTTTTTTGTTTTTTTTTTCTCTTTTTT
This sequence comes from Fragum sueziense, assembly GCA_963680895.1. Classification (NCBI taxonomy): domain Eukaryota; kingdom Metazoa; phylum Mollusca; class Bivalvia; order Cardiida; family Cardiidae; genus Fragum; species Fragum sueziense. Next base: position 22,495,267 of record OY804593.1, read on the forward strand.
TTTTTTTTTTGTATATTTATATACTTCAGCTTGTTCACAGCTGTAGTTATGAGGGTTCTGTAGAAAAGTGATGATATGTATACCTCTCGATTAATGACCTGGCCGAGCATCCCAGCCTATCGGCTAGGGTTGTTCTGCCAGGTCAATTATCATGAGCTATACTATTCAGACGGTATTACGTGAATAAAACAGGAATGATGAAATGTGCGACCTTTTTAGGTATGCAAATTAGATAAAACCATATATGGAAATACAAGACGATTATGAATAGAATGCAAGTTATTGGGTTAATGCAGTTAGACAGTTAGATGTCCACACTTTATCTAGACGTCATTCTTGCATACTTAATCAAAGATATCGTGAAAAGTAAATTGAGGAATGTATCCCTTTTACGAAAAGTAATACATGAACAAATTAAGACAACAACATTAACAGCACACCTCCCCCTAAAAACAATGAATGATTTTGGTTTCTGTCCTTTACAATGTAGACATGATGAAATAATATGTTATATTACATCAATTTTATAACCCGGGACGACTTTATTTTCGTTGGCGAAGTCCGTTTGTTGAGCGTCGTATGAAAAAGTTTGGAGAAGTAAAATCTTAACATTATACATATGTCACAGATTAAAGTGACTTTTGGCATTTATTTCATTTTTAAAAGTATGTCTTGATACAAAGATTGTTGGAAATGCTATCAGGTTTTTTTTTTTTTTTTTTTTTTTTTTTTTTTTTTTTTTTCTTCTTTTTTTTTTTTTGAAATTGTTATTTATAAGCGAGAAATATGCCTTTAAAGTTGAGACAGAAATGACAAATTCTATATAAATCTGAACTGTTGTCCACAACCATTAGTTCAATGTTAGCACAAAAAAATATATTTCTCGTAAACGGTTCAATATTTTGGCTTGAAAATTTCAGAATTTTAATAAGAAAATATGCTCTTTCAGATAAAATGTATGTAAATGTCACTTTAAGGTGACATCCACCATTAGATACCAAAACTTCGTGCGACTTTGTTTGGGCGTCATTCGTGGCAGCGTATATTAACAATGCATGGACAGATCTAGAGGGGGTCAGGGGGAGGGGTCCGGACCCCCCTGGCATTTGCCAAAAATTAAATTTTGACTATATAAATTAGTGTAACGTTACATATTTATTACAGTTTAAGCCATAATTTGAGCTTGGACACTCCCCCCTGGAAAAAAAATCTTGGGCCTGGATCCCCCGCCCCTGGAAAAAATCCTGGATCCGCCCTTGCAATGTATACCATTGTTAGTTTGTGTGCGCCATCCCTGGAAGCGGAAAGTGAGGAGGGAAATCCTTATCAATTTCCTTTGTCATGGGTGACGCCCAAATTTGCACGAAGCGTTTGGTATCTAATGATTGGTGGAATACCTTTAAAGTTGATGCACTATACTTTGTTAAAAGCGGTTGATATCGTTGCTTTTAAGGTATACCACCCCTAATGAGATTCATGTGACGTCGGAATTATTCGTGAGACGTCGTTTAACATTCGTTACGTATCCGAACCTATTCGGGCGACGTCGAATACATTCGGCGGTGGAATGTTCCACCGACGAATGTTTTCGACGTCGCCCGAATAATTCCGACGTCGCGTCAATCTCATTAGGGGTGAACTACCTTAAACAAAAATATCGTAACTGCAGCTTAAAGCAAGCTGCAGTTACGAGGTTTTCGTTGAAAAGCGGTAGATATGCACCTACGTCGTGTTCGTCTGGGTTCTTTGTACACGTGTCTCTAACCTCTTATTGAAACGCCTATAATTGATGTTGTCATGCCGTAACATCTCATTATTGATATTAACGAAACAGAAATACACACATGATAAGGTCAATGATTCTTCCGGGAAGATTCATGGATATAATCGAAGACATTTTGTTTCTCTTCTTTCAAAACTTAACCACCCAACTTCAAAATAACGATATATGAGGTGTGTCCATAAAATACGTAGACAGGTCCAGAATAATAAGAAATAATTGCATGATCTATTTAAAAATTTACACCAGCTTGTGCAGAATTTTAATATGAATATGTGTACCAAATTTTATGAAAATACACGCAACAGCTACAAAACTACACATGGAACAAACAAGTAAAACATACAATGGAACAAACAAGTAAAACATACACGGGGCACTTTGACGTCGTTTACATCGTCGACGTTACAACTTTTCAAAGTACTCTCCACCCGCGTTCACGCTTTTCCTATGTCTGTCCACCCATTTGGTATACGTTTTGCGGAACCACTCTTTCTTGTATGACCGTACAGAGGAGCGAACAAAGTCCTTTAGTTCGCAAAGTCTATAGGCGCACAGTCTGGGCTGTAAGGTACGTGATCGACGCGTTCGAATCCCAAGAAGTCTATCACAAAAAGTGTCTCATTTGCAGTCCATCCGTAAACCGTCTATGACATTTGAACACTAGCGCTCTGGACACGTCAGCCTTGCCTCGCTGCTTAAACTTGAATGTTTCCGTTGGTGTCATGTTCGCACCGACACAGAATTTAATAACGGCGCGTTTTTCTTCCGTCATAACAGCCGTTTGTTTATTGCTTATAACGTCTCCTAGCAAGGTGTTGACGTTCAAAACTTCCGGTAAAACGTAAAATGACGTCACTGCTGAAGTGAGTGTATTTCCCGCGTAATTTTTTTTTTTTTTTAAACTTGCGACAAAGGACTAGTTTTTATGTCTTTTTATTTTCAAATATCTGAAGTGCCCCGTGGTAGCGTTATGCTGTTGCTATTGTGACGGTTTTGCTTGTACGTACTTTCGAAAACAATATAAAATGTAGCAGAAGTATTTAAGAATAAATGGGCCTTTAAATTGATAGTGTTTTGAGATCGATAAAACTACTATTTGGTGGAAAACTTTGGTTGTCGACGTATTTTATGGACATACCTGTAAGATTGCTGGAAACATTCAGTAAGGCAATCTCGAAATTCCTAGATCGCCCAAGAATGCTCATGACGTAGGCCTATACACCGTTTCATTTGCTTCTTACTTTCTTAGCCATATTCTAAACGGCAAATATTTGGACTAATTGGAAAAGAGTTGATAAAACAAAATAATTGATTTTCAAAATTTTACAATCGTTATTATGTTATACATGTAGCATGGGCACTATCGTGCGAAAATGAAAACTATTTTTTTTTTCCGTAATGATTTACAAATCATTCTCCACCGAGAACGTCAAAATCGTGTCTTGTTTCGAAAAGGGTAAAATTGGGTTAAGATCTTGTTGAAACATTCATTAATTCCTATCGATTAAGTAACCATGTCATTACCAGAAAAAGCTCCATCATCAAACGATAAAATATTTATTGACAATTTGTCCACCAAAAATTGGTCTTGCGGACAGAATTATTGCAAATGTAGGGAATCTATCGATTCATCCTTTCCCAAACTAGATTAGGTGTTTGATGTTCCCAAAATACATTGCTTGGAAAAAGATTGAGGAAAAAGGAGAAAATGCTGATAATCAGCATTTTCTCCTTTTACCTCAATATTTTTCATACTATAACGTGCAGAAATCTTACCTTTATCGAGACCCTTTTTGTCGTCTACCATGTAGCTTTTAACTTTGGGACATCCTAACATTTTGACGTTTGGGAAAGGGTTAATCCTAGTTGCTGTAATTTGGTCTGTCGTTATCTAAATAATCATCTTCAGCTTAACCCATTATCTCACATTATTGAGCTTATAGGGCAGTGGACAGATAGGCCGTAACTAAATGTGACCCATCACGTTAAAAAGGACCTTATCAGAAGCCCAAAAACCCCAAATAGGGAACGATTTTATCAAGAATACCGTTTCGTTAATTCAGACAAACAATAGTATTTTCTAAGGTGTTGTGATAATATCTCGTAACTACGGCTTGATTCAAGCCGTAGTTACGAGATTTTATAACGACACCGATGGTTTATCAAAACATAACCTTAAACACAGCATATTTCTAGCAAAAAAAATATTGCCATTTTGACAAACTTGTCAGACTAAGGACAGGTTAACCAGATACTGTATGTGGAAAATGAACATTTAGTAAGATAAGGAAAACATTAAAGATTCAGACAATTACATAAAAGTGAAAAGTGTCGGCCTTAGTCTGGCTGCGCTGACTGCGCAGACTGACTAGGTGTCGATATTTTTCACACATCCTATACGGTCCCTTTTAACGTGATGGATCACAATTGTCATTAAATCCGCGATGGAGATACACGTGACACAACCACTGCAACAATATTTTTTGCAGAAAATTCTTATCAAATATGTTACTTTACTTAATTTACGGTAGTCCATCCTTAATATCGGTATTTTAGAATCACGTGACGTAGGATTTTTTTCGACGACGTCGTACATACGCTATTCGGCGAGGACAGTGTTGATATTTTACAAGAGTGTTGTTTACAACAGCTTTTCATATTGGACAACTAAAACTTTTCGCTATTTGGGAAAGGGTTTACAGAGTTATAGGTTTTCAGCAATTGTTGTTGTTGTTGTTGTTGCTGCTGCTGCTGCTGTTGTTGTTGTTAGATCGCATGATTCTCCTCCGTGGATATCGTCTATAACATGGTGGATGCTCACATGAAACAACAATTTCAGAAAATTTTCAATAATTTTGTCAATATGAGACCAATTTGAATTTGGTTTGAAACTGAGAATTATGATGAACAGACGTCACGCATTAGATGGACGGGGTGGATTTTAAAGCTGAAGGGTAACATAATGGTCTAATTGCAAAAAAATGATTTTTTTGAAAAAATATTCAAAACTTTTGTGTTGGCCACCTCGGAATGGTTAATAATATGCGTTTCAGACAGAGATTGAGCCGAAATTATAAGAGAGATATCCGATTTTTAGGGAGAATTCAAACCCAAATTCAACCCCGTTACAGATGCGGTTGAATTTATTTTTTAACTGTCACGCATGCGCATACAGCGCGGACCAAGATTCAAACGAGATTCATACTTGAATTTCAATATGACGTCATCATGTTTGTTGTGATGTCATTTAAGAAAGTCGCATGTCCTACTGTTTTTGACCTACATTCGACATCGCTTCATGAATTTGGTAACAAACTGCGAAAAAATGAGTCGTTGCTTCAATAGTTTGTCGTTATCATTTAATCAGGTCATATAAAGCTTAAAAAGTGTACATTTCGTTTGTTTTTGACAAAATTTGGGTCCAAATCTGGGAAATAGTAGCTTTAAAAAATCTTCTGATAAAAATGTTATTGAAGATCTCAACCAACGTATTTGACTTTTTTAAAAATCTACCAGGTCCAGCATATTACGAGTACTGTATTTCCCTATCTTCTCTGCTTCAATCCGAATTCAAATTGGTAAAGTATTGATTAACAAAAATATTGATGATTTTCTGAAATTCTGAGTCATGTGATTAACCACCATATGTAGTAAATATTATCTATCCCTTTCCCCATCTTCGCTAGCCAAGGTTGATCCCATCTACGTTTGTATTCACCCTTGGCGGATTTAGTCCGATTTTCTTGAAATCGCGAAGCGCCGCCTAGCGGTTGTTCTGCTGGTTGTTTACGTCCATTATTGATGACGTCATTAACGCGCGTTGTCTTTCGCGTCATACGGCATGCGGATTATGTAAAAGTTAGCCGTTTTTTCGGTCGAATTGTCGAAAAAATAATAATTCGTCGATTATATTTAGCGAATTCCTGTCTTTTGCAGTGAAATTCTTAGGAAAAATCACCCATCTTCGCGTTTTTGAGTTGCAAATGCAATGCTTTTTCCCGCCCGTTGTCATGAGTTGGTTACTCATAACAAATGTATCAGTCGACAATCTGATTGGTTCCAGCGAGACCTCGCTGGAACCAATGAAAACGCTTTCCAGGAGACCAAGAAAATCGGACTGAATACGCCAAGGGTGAACACAGAAACGACGTTACGTCGTAGATGTCACCCTTGGTTTGCGAAGATGCCCTTTCCCAGACCAGAGCTGGTTTTGACGTCCCTAATAGAAAAGGCTTGGGAAACATTGACACAAAAGTACAATCTGCTGATAACCAGCAGTTTCTCCTTTTGTCTCAATATTTTCTGTGCCACATTTTACTTAAATCATATCTTTGATGAATTCCATTTGGTCATTTTTTGCAGTTTTTGAAGTGGATAACCCGAAAATTTTGTCGTTTGGGAAAGGGCTTTAATAGCGTTTCTGATTTGAACAGTCACTAAACTTACAAGCTTATTTCTGCAAAACCCCAAGTTCAATTAAATGATGTCTCAAGATAGACGTACAAGAAATTCTGTGAAATTGTTTAGTCATTCCACCACCGCAAAATTGCGCCCTTTGGTTACCCATTCCCACACAATGACTCGTTCGACTCAGTACACAATGAATGCTTAGGGAAACATTGTGGAAAATGAAGAAATTGCTTATGACAAGCAATTTCTTCATTTCCTACAATGTTTTCTACCAAGAAAGACCAAAAAATGTAAAATTTTATTTACTTGAAATTGTCGTTTGCAACATTTTTTTTTTATCTAGATAAGTCTGAAATGATGCTGTTTGGTAATATGTTTGTAGAGTTTAAGAAGGTATTCAGCAATTGATGTTGCTGTTGTCGTGGTTGTTGTTGTTGTTATTGTTGTATCGCGTGATTCCTCTCCATGAATATCGTCTGATTTGAATAGTGAATAAACGTATAAGCCCATTTCTGCAAAACCCAAAGTTCAATTAAATGATGCCTCAAGACAGACATAGAAGAAATTTCTATGAAATTGTCTGGTCATGAACATCAATTTGTACCATTGAACACAGATTTACGATTTTGTTACTTAGACGTTTGGGACTTCTTTAGTGTCGATTTGATTTCTTCGTGTGTCTTGACCTTTGACCATTTGTATTCTGTCGTGACAAAAGAATTGGCACGCAAGATCAGCCTTCACACATATGCAGTCTTATCTAAGCCTACATTGCCTGCATCTTTGGCCGTCGATTGGATAAAGAGTACTCGCATAGGCAGGCCACAAGACCATGCGTTATCTCGGTTCAAAGCTACAAAGCAAAATCGTAGTAAAACCGTTGGCCGATGTGTATATCGTCGCTTTTCAACAAAAACCTCGTAACTACAGCTTTAAAAAGGCTGTAGTTACCAGGTTTTTGTTGAAAAGAAGCGATGTCTTATTTTATAAAGGTACTGGCTTTCAAAGTCAAATTAGACTTTGTCCCATGACAGCCATATCAGAAAATGTCCATTCTCTTACATTAATTAATGCTATACAAGATTCATTTTCTTTGTTACTTGCACTTTCGGGACCGCTTTCCTGTCTTTTAGATTCCCTTAACCCTTTCCCAAACGACAAAATTGTAGGGTGATACACTTCAAAAACTGCCACAAATGACAAAATGGAAGTTATTAAAGATAGATTTTGTGTAAAATATGACATAGAAAATATTGAGACAACAGGAGAAACTGCTGGTTATCAGCAGTTTCTTCTTTTGTTTCAATGTTTTCTCATGCCTTTTCGATTAGGGACGTCAAAACCAGGTCTTGTTTGGGAAAGAGTTAACCTTTCCCAAAGCAAGGCTTGGTTTTAGCGTCTCCATTAGAAAAGTGGCTTGGGAAAAATATAAATGCAAAGTCACAAAAATGAATGTAATAACCAACATTTCTCCTTTTGTCTCAATATCGTCTGTGCTTAATTATAGACAAATGTTTTCTTTATCAATTTGAAGTTTGACGCCAGTATCAACTTTTAAGTATGGAACAGTCTAAAAGGTCATGGCTTTATGGAACAGTTCAACCCTTTCCCAAACGACAAAATTCTAGGGTGATCCACTTCAAAAACTGCCACAAATGACAAAATGGATGTTATTAAAGATAGTACAAATGTATTTGTGTAAAATATGGCACAGAAAATATTGAGACAAAAGAAGAAACTGCTTGTTATCAGCAGTTTCTTCTTTTGATTCAATGTTTCCCAAATCTTTTCTATCAGGGACGTCAAAACAGGTCTTGTTTGGGAAAGGGTTAAATGATATCTCAAGACAGTCATACCAGAAATTGTCTATTCTGCTACGTTAATTAACCCTACCCAAACGGCAAATTTTTTTGACGGCCCACTTTAACCCATTACTGCACATTTTGGCCTTTTGACTCCCTCAAAAAAAAATGCTTGGCAAAGCATTGTGGAAAATGAAGAAATTGCTTGTGACAAGCAATTTCTTCATTTCCCACAAAGTTTCTATACAAAAAGATGAAAAATTGCGAAATTTCATTCACATAATTAAACTTAAACTTAAACTTAAACTGTTTATATTTGATTAAACGCCTATTTTTACGACAGTTCATATTCAATGGCGTTTTACAAAAATGATTAAATATATATTGCTGATGGGGGTCAAAACCTCATAACTACAGATTGGAAAAGCTGGAGGTACGAGATTTTGACATCCCACCTACGATATATCTATACACAAACCACAGTGTTAAAAAGATAAGTCATATTTTCTGTTCACCCTTTCCCGAGTAAGACTAGGTTTTTTCGTCCAAAGTAGGTTATGAATAATGATGGAGAATATTGAGAGAAAAGAAGAATTCGCAGCAACATCTTTGAAATTGGACAAGTCTAAATTTTTGTCGTCTGGTAATGGGTTAAAAACTTCTGCAGACCAAAAACTTGATATTGACAAAGAATCGATTCCTTTGCAATATGGCATGGAAAATATTGAGGCAAATTGAGAATATGCTTATTATCAGCATTATCTTCTTTTGTAACAAATTTTCTTCTTTTGTCTCATTGTTTTAACAGTCCTCTTCTAATGGGGACGTACATACAAGGTCTTGTTTAGGAAAGGGTTAAGGCCATGTAAGATACATTTTCTAGAGCTGCTACTTATACTTTTGGGACTTCTTTTATGTCTTTTTGATTACTTGACCAGACCTCGTGACCGTTTGTCCTTTTTTTTTTTTTTTTTTTTTTTTTTTTTTTTTTTTTTTTTTTTGCTTTCTATCTCTTTCAACAGAGTGTACTTTTAACTTTTGAGATATTTTAGGCGATACAAAATACATTTTCTTTGTTATGTCCTAGTTACACCTTTTGGGCTACTTTTATGTCTTTTGATTACTTGACCAGAGGTGCGTTCTTTAGAGCGAGATTTCTTGAGATATCTTGAGATTTCTTGAGATGTTTTAAGATAAAGCACTCTTTTGAGCAAGATTTTTAAGATGATCACTGCGAGCCGCCATTGCTCTATACTTCTTTCGGAACACCTCGGTAAATTCTGTAGAAACTATACGGGATGGAATTGACCGAGTTGTTCCGAACACTCCATAATTCATAAACCGCGGTGTTCCGAATGCTCCATACTTTATACAAATGACGTCATGATGACGTCATTTGTATAAATATGGAGCATTCGGAACAGCTCGGTCAAAGTCTCGGTCTTAAAAACGCTTTATCCAAAACTTCTTAAGGGGGAATGCTCCAGTTTTTCGGAACACTCGGTCATTACTGTAGGAAATTAAACGTTTCGTACCAACATGTTTCGCTACCGTATTTTCAATAATATAATACATCATTACAATTTACCAGTTTTCGGCGGTAAAAGCGTATATTTTATGCGAAACTGATTTCCTCAAGATGAAAATCGATTATTTAGAGCAAGACAGTCGTAAGTGTGTATGCAGTTACCACTGTTTTGCGTAATTTTATTCATGTGTAGCTGATAAAAATTGATGTAATTGGCTAATAAGTGCGCTGACCTATACATTTTCTTTTTGAATTATTACCAGGACATGTTGCTTAATACAATGAGGGAGTTTTATCAAATTCTATTATGTAGAACTTGAAATATTTCCAAAAATATGCAAATTTTGACATAAAACACTCCAGCTTCGTTGATCTAACAGAACACGTGAGCATGCTGTTTTATACATTTACGCGTTTATAATAGCACATATTTTCGGGTTTCTGTTCATATCAAATGTTAGACGTTGCTTTAAATCCGTTTTCGGGACTGAACGATGAACATACTGTATTTAATCAGCATTTTAGTGACCTTGAACAGGTGCAAGAAATTGTGCATTTTTTCGATGTAGGGTTATGTGATACGAATGCCAATAAAATTCAAACAAGATCGCTGACCATCCATTTTTATTTTATTTTTCAATTGGTAATAACATGTTATTTCAGCATACAAAATATGAATAAATTCTATTATTGGGAAAAAAATTAGGAAACTGGAGCATTCCCCCTTAAGAAATCTTAAAAAAATCTCGCTCTAAAGAACGCGCCTCATGCCCCATGTCTTTCGAAACATCTTTCTCTTTCAATAGCAAAATACTTTTCTCTGTTGAACCCTTTCCAAAGAAGACCTCGCTTTGACGTCACCAAACCAAAAGGGTTGGGAGAACATTGAGGCAAACGAAGAAAATTCTGATAACCAGCATTTCTTCCTTTGTCTCAATATTTTTCTGTGCTATATTTACACAAACCTTATCCGTATCAACATACAATCTGTCGTTTGCAGAAGCTTTTAATAGGGAACGATTCTATAAAGTAAACTGTGACGTAATTTCGGACAAACAAATAGTAGATCTAGTTCGTGGGTGTTGTTATGAAATCTCGCAACTATAGTGGTACCATCAACATTGAGACTCAAGTGTACTTTTAACTATTGACTGTCCTACGTGAGAAGGGTGTTGTGATTACATCTAACGGTAAACACCTTCTTAAAACCACGACGTTTACATACCTGGTTTACCCGTTCAGTTTGACTCGTCTGTCCAGAGGTCATGGTTTATTTATACGGCTTGATTCAACGACGGTTTATCAAAACATAACGGTTAACCCAATCTATTTTTAGCACAAAATTCATTGTCGCAACACTTTTCCATCCTGGCTTAACACAGCAACAATAACAAAAATAGGAGAAAGATCGTCAATAGTTTTTTTTAAGTACTTGACCGATTTCAAAATGGATTGAAGCGGAGAAGGCGGAAAATTGCAAAAGGGTGTTGTAAATCTTTTAAACAACAATTGGTAAAAGGTTATGGGAGGGCAAGCAAATTTTATTCTTGCTAGCTCGCCAATGAATTTTTATCTGGCGCTGTTTATAAGGTCCACCACGTCCCTCTAATCCCTGATGTCAATTGCACATTCCTTGCTTCAAACAAATTTGAAAACCTGTCTCGTATTAACAGAACTATTGTAGATTTTCAGTAATCGTTGTTGTACTAAGGGATTTCCTACCGTTTTTATATTCGAATGAATCCTAGTCCATGTAACGGCCGCGGCCTTAACGCAGACTTTGGAACAGCATCTGCCTCATATTCGAGAGGTCCCTGGTTCGATACCCGGCCGCGGCGAATACCCTTAATGACAAAAATGTCACCCATCAATGGTTTGATATCGTGAACCTATGTGGGGGAGCAGCTGGAGGCTCGGTAAGAGTGTTGTGGTAGTACTGGTATGAGAAACGCCAGAAATGTATGGTTAGGTGCTCTAGCCGCCGCGATATGACTTTGGTAGTTGAAAACAGCGTAAAACCCCAATAAATCAATACCGTCCATGTAACACAGAGTTGCACAAATAGCGATAAATTTTGTGCTTAAATAGACAAGGTTTTCCGCTTTGAATTAATAAACCTTCGATGTTCTTACAAAATATCGTAACCACGGCTTGATACAAGATTTTGTAACAAGAAAAACTAATACTATAGTCCATCCGAAATTACGTCACGGTTATACATCACGATAAATGACCTGGCAGAGCAGCCCATGCTAATCGAATTAGATTCTCTGCCAGGTCATTTATCGTCAGGGATAACTGGATAAATTCATCCCTATTCAAAGCCATTGTATACAACAGAACAAATCCAACTATAAGCTTAGAATTTAAGGCGCATATCTGAATAAAATGTTGATTTAAAAGAAGAAAAGGCTAGTAATCAGTATTTCTTCATTTTTAAAACAATAATTATATCCCAAAAGGCATTTTGTGAACTTGAACCCAATTTGAGATAATTTGCATCGCAATGTAACGATTTCGTCGCTTTTCTTCGAAAATCTCGTAACTGTACTTGTTTTAAGCTGCATTTTCAAGGTTTTTAGATTGGGCTATTTATAGCCCAATCTATTAAAACCAGTTTTTCACTCCAGACATCACTCCAGACACTACGTTCTAAACCTAACCCGCTGAGCTATGTGTTCAAGCCAAACTATGTTATTTCAAACACCACAGAAACATCCTTTATCAGTCAATATCTTCAAAGTTTTTCATCTCTTTCACTTTTGCGACAAATAAGGAGAGGGTTGATAATAAATTTGATGAAATTTTCCCTTAAATTAAATACCTATTAGTATTTTCAGCGTTTTTTACAATCTTATCCGTTGAGTAAAGAGCTTGAAAGCAAAATAGTGTAACTCTCAGATAAATTCCTTATAGTTACAATATTACTGCTCTGACTTTCAATGGTCGTTTCCTAGTGAATGCATTGCCAGGTGTTTAACTGGGTCACTGCTTGACACTGCCGCTGTGTGTATTTATACCCTTAGCCCATTCACTAGATACAATGTGTGCGCTTTACCCATTCCTATTATTCTGACACCTTTAGGTTCCCATGAAATATTATGTGTTTGGAAAACATGGTAGAAAATGAAGACATGGTTGTGAAAAGCTAGTTCTTCATTTCCCACAATATTTTCTTCTCAGAAAGACCAAACAAAGTAACGATTTATTTGCTTGAAATTGGGTTAAGGATTTATTCTGCATTGATCGCTTTATCTTTATTGTTTTTTATAACTCAGTGTGTTAAAGGCTCTTCCAAACGACAATATCTTAGAGTGGTTCAAATTAAAAAGAGTTGCAGACGACGAAACGGGTGGGGTGACGATAAAGATGAAATCATGTTATGTACAATGAAGCACAGAAAACATTGGGACAAAGGAGAAATTTCCGGTTATCTTTGTATGTTTCATATTATTTGCTTCACAACAATGTCTTGTTTGGAAAAGGACGAATTGTTCGAGGCTATAGAGTATAAACACTGTGATTTTAAATTATGTTAATCAAAGTAAAATCATCGTCTTAAATTTGCCGTTTTGTAGAATTTTAACATTTTTACCACATATACTGTTCTTAGACTGATCATTTGATCCAATGAACAAGTGCATTCTATTTAATCGAAATATGTTTGCAGACCGAGTTGCAGATCAGAGATCAGTTAGGCTAAGCCTCTATAATGGGTCCGTACTTGGTATTATTCTGATTAGCTAAGAATAAGAATAATTCAACATGTTGATTTAATGTAAAATCCGGTAAAGTGTAACATTTCCTTTTCCCAAACAGCCTCACCTTTTGGATTCACCTGGAGGGTGTACATTCAACTTGTTTTTATCACCTATACACGTTTGCCTACACATTGATTAACCATTTTCCAAACGATGACGCCTTTTTACTCGCTTCATAGAAAATGCTTAAAAAAACATCGAATAGAGAATGGGGCAATTTTGCAAATCAGCATATTGTCTTTTGTCACAATATCAATTTCTCAGTGATGCCCAATCTACAGTGCTGACAGCACTTTGATTAAGAAAGGCAGTGATTTGTTTCGGTAGACATCTTCTGTTTACGAGTAATACTGTGTATAAGTCGTGTAGACCACGGTGTATAATCACGTGACTTAGAATTTCCGATAATCTTCAATAACTTTGTAAAAACATGATCAATTTGAATTCGGTTTGAAGCAGAGAAGGTGGAAAAATGTCAAAAATAACATGGTTGTGGTAAATTTTTGAAAAATCAACTGATAAAAAAGTTATTGAAGATAAACCAAAATTTTGGTTTATCTTCAATAACGTTTTTATCAGATGATTTTTCAAAAATCAACTACGTCTATCTAATGCGTGACGTCTGTACACATTCTCTGCTTCAAACCGAATTCAAATCGGTCCCGTATTAACAAAGTTATTGAAGATATTCAGTAAATATTGCATCACGTGATTGTCCACCGTGTAGACTGTCGAACTCTTTTACAAATCAATCCATGCTATTCAAAGTCCAATTTCTTAGGAAATTTCTAGACCAAACCTGATTGACTAGTATATCCTCAATGATTGGTATGCTGTACTTTAATAACAATTAGCGTATACATAGCCCCCCTCTCCCGCACCCCCTATGTGACATCAACTCACTCTCACACATCCACCAACCCATGTGGCTCCTCTCTCTCTCTCTCTCTCTCTCTCTAACACACACGCACCTCCTCTCTTACACCCCTCTCTCACACCCCCTCTCTCACAACCCCTCTCACACACACCCCTCTCACAAACAACCCTCTCACACCCATGTCACACCCACCCTCTCACACACACCCCTCTCTCTCTCACCCCTCACTCACACACACACACATTTCTCTCTCTCACCCCTCTCTCACACCCCCCTCTCTCACACACACCCCTCTCTCTCAAACCCCTCTCTCTCACACACACCCTCTCACACCCTCTCTCACACACCCCCTCTCTCTCTCTCACCCCTCTCTCTCTCTCTCAACCCTCACTCACACACACACCTCTCTCTCACCCCCTTCTCACACACCCCTCTCTCTCCCCCCCCCCCCCTCTCTCTCTCTCTCTCTGACACCTCCCCCTCACGCAACCCTCTCTCTCACCACGCACACACACATTTTACCTGTCCTTCGCAGTATGAATGGAAGGTACAATGCGTGTTAATCTTTTCCCAAATAAAACAATTTTAGACGATTGCTTCACGCTTGCTAAGAGTTCTGTACAATACAGATAATAGTAAAGAAAAAGGAGAAATGGTAAAAACCAGTTTTGACTCCCTTTTCCTCATTATTTCTCAAACAGTGGCTACAGCATAACGTCAAAACCAGACTTTATTTGGGTAAAAGTATTATCCATCTTTGCAAATCATGAACAAGCCAACAGTAAGCCTTTTGTTTCCACTTTGTTGCAAAAAATGGAAAAGGGAATAATTACAGTTGAATTGCTTTATCAAAACAATTGTAATCATTTATCGTTAAAAAGTAAACCCAAAATAATTCTATTTTTGCGAAGATGAATAACAATAACAACAACAACAAGCTAACGCTTTCTCTCTTTCTGTACCATGTCTACACGACCATAGCATGATACCCCACCCACCCTGTGGGAACAACGAAATGAAGTTCCCAAAAATGAATAAGCATGTACTATGCCTATTAGAAATATAGCGTTTCAGCTGGGTTTTAGTTGAAAAATAGCCTTTTTATGTGATTCTTATTTAATATCAGACAAGGATTACTATTTTAATATCATGATTTTTTATGCAAGCGTCTCTGCACAGTAACATTGGTATAGACAATTAAATTGATATAATTTTGGCAATCAGTAGCAACGTTTGACCACAAAAAACCTTTCATTTATTTAATATTTATATAGTTTTAACGTGACTATTATTTATAGAATAAAGACCGGAAATAGTAACCACACCGTCTATTAAGTTGAAAAGTCTTTATTCGCACCTTTTGTGTAGCTCGTCGGCATAGCCGAGAGGGCTAAGCAGTTGATTTGTGAAACACCAAGTCCTGCTAGATTTCACACAAGTACATGGTTCGAGAGCCATGTGCATGCATATCGAAATATGCGACATATTTTCACCGAATCATTATATATTATTTTATTTATTTCTATTTTTTATTATTATCATTATTTTTAAATGTCGTGTTATTTTCATTTTTGGGAAGCAAATTTTGCAAAATTTTTAATTATTGACCTACTCAGTTCGACGTCTCCAATACAGAATTTATCGGAAGGCATCAATGGAAAAGATAAAAAACTTTCTCTCTTTAATTTTCATGTGTGACGTTCTAATATTATGTTTTTTTTTAATAATAACCAAGTCGCACAGAATGCCTTTGAATTTGGCTTCAATTTTAAAAGATTCGTCGTTGTCAGTGAATCCCTGGAATGCTCTCTTCACTGCTTCAAACCTTTTTTTCAAACTGGTCATGATTTTCATCACATTGAAAACTGCTGCTGACGGAAAAATAGATGCTGATAAAGATAACATTTGTGTTAATTATGGTCAAGGAAATACTGAGGCAAAAGGAAAAATTGCTGATTATCAGCATTTTCTTCTTTTGCCTCAATGTTTTCACAAGTATTTTCTATTAGGCACGTCAAACCAGGTCTTGTTTGGGAAAGGGTTAACAGAACTATTTTAAAAAAATAAATATAAGAACATGTTGTGTTGCGCGATTCCCATCCGTTATTATACTACACATAGGCCTACATGTTTTTGAATATCAGCAATTTATCAGAATCAGTCTGAAAAAGAGTTCGAGTAATATTCCGGTATGTATTACATATTTCATTTGACCTGGCACCAACCTTTATGCAAAACATGTCCATATTTTGCAGTAGTGTAACATACGGAAATAAATGCTTAAGCTGTGTCACGTGAAATGAAATCTGTAATACTTTTGTTGCACGTCAGTGCGGAGGGAAATGAGCAATAATAACACTAGTGTTTTAAACTTCCAATAGCTTCGTTTGTCAAATACTCATTTTTTCAACTCGACGACGAAATACAAGTAGATCAAAATTGCTACCTTTTATAGCTCATGATAATTGACCTGGCAGAACATCTTCCTAACCCTAACCCTATTTGACCTGCCAGAGCATCTCTGAGCTATTAGCTAGAGATGCTCTGTCAGGTCATTTATCATGAGCTATACTTACGTTTCACATGCTCTAATAAACCTAAGATTGCGTCAAAATAAAAACATCTGATGCGATTTTCAATTTGTTTTGATGCCCCATAAGAAATGATGAAATTGCATGTTACGTATTTTTTTTTTTTTTTTTTTTTTTTTTTTTTTTTTTTCATTTCCGATAATGTGTTATTATATGCAGAAAGACCGAAAATTGTAGAAAAACATTCACTTTGCAGTTTAAGGTAGTCCACTCCTAATGAGATTGGTGCGACGTCGGCATCATTCGGACACACAGGTAAATACGCAGCTCGAAAAAAATGCGATATTTTATTAATTTCAAAATAGCCACATTGCGGGTATTCTACCTTGAGTCTAACTTAAAATCTTGCCCTGAAAATCAAGAATGGTTCAACAAAATCAATTTGAAATAACGATAGTGATTGAAACATATCAGGAAAAGGAGAGAAATTACCCGGTTCGAGCAATGTCTTTCCTTTTCCCATTAAATTTCAACGATTAAAGTTATTGATAGGCGAATAACATTTTAATCAACATAAAACGGATAAGTCGAACTCGAAGTAATTAAAGTTCCAAACAACTGCGATACAACGAGTGTGAACTGTATTTTGAAATAGGGAACGAGTTTATCCAGCTGACCGTGATATCATTTCGGACAAGCAATATAGCATTCCGTAGGCGGTTTTATAAAACTTTGTAACTACGGCTTGATCCAAGCCGTAGTTACAAGATTTTATAACAACACCTACGGCTTATCAATACATAACTTTAAACCTAGTCTATTTTTAGCGCAAAAATAATTGCTATCTAAACCAGCATTTCGAAGCTTGTCAATGAAAACCTCCTAACTGCAGCTTAAACCAAGCTGCAGTTACGAAGTTATCGCTGAAAAACGACGAAATTTGTTAATACCTGAAGTCATTTGCTTTGTTCGAATTCCTCCACCCTCCTAATTTTTAGACTGGTCCAAATTCAAAGGCATTCCAGACGACATGACCAATGTTACAAAAAGCGGGGTCTTAAACCATTTCCCAAACAAGAACCCGGTTTTGACGTCCCTTTTAGAAGAATAAACCAGTGTATGTTAGAAAATACTTGGAAAAAAACATTGAGGCAAAAGAAGAAAATGCTGACAATCAGCATTTTTTTATCCTTTTGTATCAATATTTTCTGCGCTATAATTTACAGAAATTCTATCCTCATCAACATTCATTTTGCCACCAGCAGCAGCTTTTGAAGTGGACCACCCTATTATTTTGCAGTTCGGGAAAGGGTTAAACATTATAGCAAAGATAACTTTTCGGCAAAGGAGAAAAATACAGGTTTATTCTTTTTCGTCAATGTATTCAGAGGTTTTGTCTATTAGAGACGCAGAAAACGGATTTTGTCTTGGAAAGGGTCAAACATTGGCTCATGAAATTTTATATTATATTACTTTCCCAAACAACAACATTTTAGGGTAGTCCAATTTGAAAGCTGTTGTAGATGACAAAATCAAGGTTGATAATGATGAAAGTATGGAATAGCTTAGAAAATATTGAGGCAAAAGGAGAAAATGCTGATTATCAGCATTTTCTTCTTTTGCCTCAATGTTTTCCCAATCCCTTTCAATTAGGGACGTCAAAACCAGGCATCGTTTGGGAAAGGGTAAACCTTCCCCATGCTGTTCAAGTCAATTTTCGTTTGCGGCAAAAACTTTGGCAGGCAATATACAGGGTGTACAACGTTCGAACTGCATTATGGGTAATTTCGGCTCCGCTGTGGAGGAATGTAGTGAAAATTCTCTCGACTCAGGTAAGTGTTTATCAAATATTTCCGCCAATTCACGACCGATTTTGAAAAACTAACGTGGAGTGCCCCCGCCTTAACGAAAGCAATCATTGGATATTAATTTCACGTCCCTGCACACAGTATTAAAAAAGTTATTGAAGAACGAAAATTGGAAAAGGCGTTTTCTTATGGCACCGCTGTGGAGTAATGTACAATGTTTTTGAAGAAAATGGGCTAAAATATCATTATCCGAGTACGAAAGCATGCTGTGTGTTATCAGAACGAGTCTAACTGCGGTCCGCCTGACCATAACCCTCAGAAATCTGATTGAAACCGTGAAATTTGAGCGATTTGCAAGATTGCTCCGCTGTGGAGGGTGCAAAAAAATGATCCGCTGTGGAGGCAAAACACGTTAAAAAGATATGCATTGTTCTTTGCCACCGATAGGAAACGGATCGAACCATACAAATGCATCTTCGTAAATCACCTTTGTATTATCTTACTTAGATCATGCCTATGTACGTAGTAAGACCGTAAAATGTATATTTGGCATGACACAGTTAACGCCCTATTGTTTTAATGCCTTACTGGGACAGTACTCCTAAACGTTTTTAAAATAACTCTTAATCTAGAATAACTTTATATGCCCGCAATAACAAGATTTTAATATGCATTCGGTATTTTCCATTGATTTTCGTGCGTCTCTGTAAAATTTAATGTACAATTTAAGTGGTTCTCCTTTAAAATAAATTGGTTTTTAACACTTTCCCGAACGACCCAATTTTAGACTGTCTCAAATTACAAAGAGTTGCAAACAAACAAAAAAACCCCTGATATCATAAGAATGAAATGTGTATATTACAACATAGAAACTATTTTGGGAAAATGATAATCAGCAATTTATTCTTTTCCCTCAATGTTATCGCAATATATTCCTACTAGGAACACCAAGCTTACTGTAACTTACTGTACCGAGGCCGAAAGAAAGCCCGAGGCTTGTGGTGGCCCATCTCTTTGTCTTCTTTCTCCGTTAATAAAACAGGTTGGACTGAACTTTTGGGGCTGGTTGCGCCAATGTTTGTTTAAATTACTCTTGAAGGCATTTATACTTTTGGAATTGACCACTTCGTCCGTTAATGAGTTCCACGTGTCAAATACTCTGCATGTAAAACTTTGGTTTCTTATCTCTGTTCGTGAGTACTGTTTGTATAGATTTTTTTGCGTTACCTCTAGTTCTTGTTGACAGATTGCGTTTTAGGAAATTTTCCGATGATGTTTTATCATAATTATTTAGGATTTTGTACACTTGTATCATGTCAGTTATAAGTCGTCTATACTCAAGGGTAGGTAGCCCCAGATGTCTTAGTCGTTCACTGTATGTTAGGTGTTGAATGTTTTTCAGTAACCTTGTCGCTCTTCTCTGGACATTTTCGATAGATTTTGGTGCTTTTTTAGATGTGGAAACCAAGCTACTGATGCATATTCCAAGTGGGGTCTTACAATAGCTTTATAGAGGTTTATGTTTTTTTGTCTGGGTATGTGAATGTTCTGTGGATGATTCCAAGATTTCTGTTCGCAAGTTTGATTTTGGCATTTATGTGACTTTCAAATTTGACCTCTGAGTCGATGATCACGCCTAGATCTTTTCTTCTTTGAGTGTGACAATTTCCGATATATTATTTGCTTTGTCTTTCATCTCGTAGCTACCGAACTCCTTTTTTACCGATGTGTACTGCTTACATTTATTTGAATTGAACTCCAGGTCCCAATCGTCTGACCATATACAAAAGTTATTGATAGTTGTTTGAAGTATCTGGTGGCCGTCTTCTGTTTTTATGGAGTTAAAAGTTTTCGTGTCGTCTGCAAACAGTTATACTATGGTTTCCGCCATGTCTGGTAGGTCGTTTATGTATATTAGAAATAATGTTGGGCCCAAGACACTTCCTTGAGGAACACCACTCAATACATCTACTGGTAGTGACTTTTACCGTTGACCACTACTCTTTGACTTCTGTTACTGAGAAAGTTTTTGAGCCAGTCTAAAACTTTTCCTTGTATTCCAATTTGGTACAATTTGTGGATGAGCTTCTCATGGTTGATGGTATCAAACGCTTTCTTGAAGTCGAAAAAGATAATGTCAGCTTCCTCTCCTCTGTCTATGGCAGTTGTCCAATTTTCAATTGATTCTAGTAGTTGAAGAGTTCAAGATTCTCCATTCATGCAGATGCTTATAGGTCTGTAATTTTCTGCAAGTTTTTTGTCTCCTCCTTTGAAGATAGGCAAAACCATGGATTGTTCTGGAAATGGTTAAGGCAGCTCACAAAGATTTTATATTATTTTACAATCTCGTTGATCGAGACATTTTCAGGTATATCGCATCCGGAAGCCAGTCATATTGACGAACTTAGGCAGCTAGGGCGGATCAAGGATGTTTTCCAGGAGGGGGGGGGGGGGGCGTCCAAGCCCAAATGGAAACTTAGTTAACATGTGTTATATTGCTAAGTTTATAAGTGAATGATAGCCGTTATTACAAACTTTACAATAGATGTACCAGCTCTAACCATTAAAAAACATTTATTTTTTTCCGTGAAAACACATTTATAATGTAGGATGAGCTACCCGGGTGAACGGAGTCAAATGGAAATTTCAAAGAAAATTTTCTTTCATATGGTTTTTTTTTCAGATTTTCAATTTTAAATTGCATTCTTATCTAAATCTCCATGGTTGACTTTTGAGAAGTTGATACAAAAGTAAAATAAAAGAAAAAAGATACTATAAATCATCAAAGTTAGAACATTGATCGTGCGGTCAATGTCGTGCAACTGTATGTGTAACAACTTGCCCCGTGTAACAAATAGACCCTGCCTCCCCTACTAACATATTCATACATGAAAACATGGAAATCGGTATAGGATTCTTAGAGTTGTTGCACTAGAAGTATGGATTGCATTTTTGAGACACCATGTATAATTTTACGGTCTTACTACGTACATAGGCATGATCTAAGCAAGATAATACAAAGGTGATATACAAAGATGCATATGTATGGTTCGATCCGTTTCTTATCGGTGGCAAAGAACAATGCATGTCTTTTAACATGTTTTGACTCCACAGCGGAGCCTTTTTTGCGCCCTCCACAGCGGAGCAATCTTGCAAATCGCTTAAATTTCACGGTTCAATCAGATTTCTGAGGGTTATGGTCAGGCGGACCACAGTTAGGCTCTTTTTGATAACACACAGCATGCTGTCGTACTCGGACATTGGTATTTTAGCCCATTTTCTTCAAAAACATCGTACATTACTCCACAGCGGTGCCATCAGAAAACGCCTTTTCCAATTTTCGTTCTTCAATAACTTTTTAATACTGTGTGCAGGGACGTGAAATTAATATCCAATGATTGCTTTCGTTAAGGCGGGGGCACTCCACGTTAGTTTTTCAAAATCGGTCGTGAATTGGCGGAAATATTTGATAAACACTTACCTGAGTCGAGAGAATTTTCACTACATTCCTCCACAGCGGAGCCGAAATTACCCATAATGCAGTTCGAACGTTGTACACCCTGATATAGACTAAGATCAGTCTTCACAGAATGCAATCTGATCTTAGCCTACACTGCCGGCTTTCTACTCAATTATTGTGGCAGCTACTCTATATGAACTATTTGAACAATCTTTTTAATTTGATATTTGTTTGATTTCGTTTATTGGGGTTTTACGCCGTTTTCAACTATTAAGGTCATATCGCGGCGGCTTGAGCATCTAACATGGATTCCTGTCGTTTCTCATAGCAGTACAACCTCAACACCCTTACCGAGCCTCCAGCTGCTCAACCACATATGTTCACGATATCAAACCATTGATGGGTGACATTTGGATACTTGTTTGAAACAAAATTTAAAATCAACAGGACAAAGGTTATTAACTCTTCTGGAAATGGCAAAAAGTTGTCCGGACGAGTAGAAGTAGATACTGTTAAGGTAGAATACCCGTAACGTGGCCATTTTGAGATTTTTCAAGTGTCGTAGTTACGTATCTGAACTTATTCGGGCGACGTCGTAAACATTCGGTGGTGGAAAGTTCCACCGCCGAATGTTTTCGACGTCGCCCGAATAATTCCAACGTCGCGCGAATCTTATTAGGGGTAGACTACCTTAAGACAAGATAGTATTCAATACAGAAGGGAAAATGATGGTAATCAGCATTTCTTTTTTCCTCGCAATATTTTCCAAACCTATTCGCGACAGGAATATATCTGATCTTGTATTTAGAAAATGGTTATGCAGTATTTCAAATAATTCTATTTAACTTTGATGGAAAGAAATACGTGTATATCGATAAAAAAGAATAACATATGTTTTAAAAAAGGGGAACTTTTTTTGCTACTTCCGCGCATACAGGAATTCTGCGCCAAGCACATGTCAAATCTAGCAGGACTTGGTGTTTCACAAATCAACTGCTTAGCCCTCTCGGCTATGCCGACGAGCTACACAAAAGGTGCGAATTAAGACTTATTAACTTTATAAACTGAAGGATTACTACTTCCGGTCCTTTCAATAAAAATGGTGAAATTTAAAAAATATACAAATATTAAATAAATGACAGATTTTTGTCACCAATAGTTGCTGCTTAATGTCAAAATTTATATCAATTTAATTGTCTATACAAATGCTAGTGTACAGAGATGCTTACTTAAAAATTCACGTTATTCAAATAGTAAACCTTGCCTGATATTGAATTAGAACCACATAAAAAGTCTATTTTTCAATCTCAATCCAGCTGAAACGCTATATTTCTAATAGGCATAGTTCATGCTTATTCATTTTTGGGAACTTCGTTTCGTTGATCCCACAGGGTGGGTGGGGTATCATGCTATGGTCGTGTAGACATGGTACAAAAAGAGAGAAAGCGTTAGTGTGTTGTTGTTTGTTCATCTCCACAAAGCAGGAATACTGTTTCCACTACATCTTCGCAAGCAAAGGGTTCTACCTCCTCTTTGTTCCTCGTAAGGAACAAAGTGGAAGTAGAACCCTTGGCTTGCGAAGATGTATCCATTTCGTTTTTAGCGTTTGCAAGAAACGAAGTGAAAATAGTGTGCCTGCAAGCGAAAATGAATTATACTCTTTCCCAAATAAAGCCTATTTTTGACCTCGTGTATTGGCACAATTTGAGTAAATAGAGAGGGAAAAGGAAAAATCCGGTAATCATAATCTTTTCCTTTTGCTTCATCTTGTCTTTGTTATATTGAGCATAATTTCTGAATTGCATTTGTCTTGTTTTGGGAAAGAGTCAACGCATTGTGACTTCCTTTCACACTGTTTTCAAGAGTATGACAGTGAATGAAGTTTACAATGTGTGAGAGAGAGAGAGAGAGAGAGAGTTAGAAGCGTGAGAAAACATCTGTGTGTGTGAGAAAGTGGTGTGAGAACGGGTGTGTGAGAGAAAGGGTGTGAGGGAGAGGGTGAGTGGTGTGAGAGAGAGGGTGAGTGGTGTAAGGGTGAATGGTGTGAGAGAGAGGAAGGTATGAGAGGTGTGTGGTGTGTGTAGTGAGGGGTGTGTGAGAGATAGGGTGAGTGGTGAGAGGGAAGGGTGTGTGAGAGAGATAGAGCGGGGTGTGTGTGAGAGTGACGTGTGAGAGAGATGGTGAGTGGGGTGAGAGAGAGAGAGAGAGAGAGAGAGAGAGAGAGGGGTGTCAGTGTGAGAGTGGTGTGTGAGAGAGGAGAGTGTGTGAGAGTGGTGTGTGAGAGAGATGGTGAGTGGCGTGAGAGAGAGAGAGAGAGAGAGAGAGAGAGAGAGAGAGAGAGGTGTTTGAAGGGTGTCAGTGTGAGAATGGTGTGGCAGAGAGAGGGTTGGTTGGAGGGTGTGTGTGTGAGAGTGCTGTGTGAGACAGAGTTTGTGTGTGAGAGAGAGGGGTGTGTGTGTGTGTGGGGGGGGGGGGGGTAGGTAGGTAGTAGTTTATGTTGAAAAGTAGTAGTACATAAACTGTATCAGTAGTACTGAACGTATAGCTCATGTCTAGACATTTCCAAAACGAATAGTGTAATTAACTAATCATCCGGTACCGGACATTTGATACTGGGCTATGTTGTACACATGCATTATATGTACCGTATCGTCCATGTTATATAGCCCTTTCACAAACAACGAAATTTTAGGGTTGTCCAATTCCAAAGATGTTGTAAACGACATAATGATGATAATATTTAGGTATTAAATGTGTGAAATAAAGCCAGGAAAATATTGAGGCAAAAGGAGAAACTGCTGGTTATCAGCAGTTTCTTCTTTTGCCTCGATGTTTTTCCAAGCCTTTTCTACTAGGGACGTCAAAAGCAGGTCTTATTTGGGAACGGGTGCTTTTTTTTATACACGTTTACGATCATTTTCATTTTAAAAATACCTTTTCCCCGAAAAAAAGACATCGTTTGGAGGTTTGAGAGACATTAAGACAATAGAATAAAATACTAAAACCGACATTTGCTACTTTTGCATTAATATTTACTAATGCTATATTGTATACAAGTTCTTTTTTATCTGCACCCCCTTTTGTCAGCTTCTAAATGGCTACAACCGATTTTTTGCCATCTAGGAAAAGTTCTTAATCTGTTTTTTCCCAAAATCGGATTGCAAACGTGGTTAGTGATTTTTGAACAACGAAATGTACCGAAATTAGAATGTTCCGCCTTTGTATATTATCAGAAACTTCTTATTGAAAACATAATGCGTTCAGACTCAAAATTGAATTGTCGTCGCACATGGCTCATTTTTCTTTTCATTTAGTGCTGTCTATAATCGTCGCAAACGACAAAACTTTGGATTCTTCCAATTTGAAAGCTGATGCAGATGATAAAGTGGTTATTGATATACAGATACGATTTTTGTTAACTATAGAACAGAAAATATCGATTCAAGACAAGAAAATGTTGATTATAAACATTTTCATCATTTTCCTCGATGTTTAAAAAGGCTTTTCCAATAAGGGACGGTCAATTTAAAAGCGGATACAGACGATAAAATGGTTATTGATAGAAATGTGTTTTTGTACAGTACAAGGCAGAAAATATTGATACAGAAGGAGAAAAAACTGATAATCAGCATTTTCTTTATTTGCCTCGAGGTTTACCCAGGTTTTAAACCATTCCCAAACAAGACTTGGTTGTGACGTCGCTAATTAAAATGGCTTTAAAAACATTGAGGCAAAAGAAGAAAATGCTGATTATCAGCAATTTCTTCTTTTTCCTAAAAATTTTCTGTACTATATCATATCAATACCCATAAATTTCTTTTCATCATCTTTCAAAACATGAACTGTCCAAAGTCTTGCCAATTGGGAAAGGATTAAAAGACGTCAAAACAGATCTTGTTTTGGAAAGGATAAAGCTGCAGATACGCGGTTTTCAAAGAAAAGTGGCGATATTCATTATGATTATGCGAAAAAACAAAACTGCAAGCTGAACAGCTGAAATTATAACTGATCGTTCAGTAGATTATAACTATAAATTGATACGAGTTGCACATGACCCTAACTTATCAGCTTATGTCTTAGTCCTTTCCCAAACCACGCGAGGATCATGACAATTTTTCCCATGAGAGATTGGTTCCGATAGTTTATCCCTTTCCCAAACAAGACCTGGTTTTGACGTCTCTAGTAGAAAAGGCTTGGGAAAACATTGAAACAAAAGGAGAAACTGCTGATAACCAGCAGTTTCTCCTTTTGTCTCAATATTTTCTATGCCATATTTTACACAAATTATATCTTTAATTACTCCCATTTTGTCATTTGTGGCAGTTTTTGAAGTGGATCGCCCTAAAATTTTGCTGTTTGGGAAAGGGTTATACCAGACAGAAGGGGATTGACAGACAACCTGAACCACGTATACAGTTTGCTGCTTTTTAACGAAAACCTCGTAACTGCAGCTAAATACAAGCTGCAGTTACGAGGTTTTCGTTGAAAAGCAACGAAACTGTTGACAATCAACATTGGATGTATAAAGTTTCTGACTAAGTTGAAAATGCTAATGAATGCTATCCAAAACTGTCAAATAAAAGTGTTAATAAATCTTGAACAGTGTTGAATCAAGCCGAAGTTACAAGATTTTATATCAACACATACGAAACAAGAGATGTTTGTAAAACATATATGCCCCCTCAAGGGCCTACATTTGATGTAGGTCAAAGTCCAAGGTCAAGTTAACAAGGTCCAAGGTCATGGTCAAATATGAAAGGTCTTGGTAGGAGGTGTCTGTGTGAAATATCAAAGCTGTATATGTAAAAGTAAAATGAAACATAGGCCAGGTTAAAGTTTTTAAAAGTAGGCCAAATGCCAAGGTCAAGGTCATGGTCAAATGTGAAAGGTCTTGGTTGGAGGTGTCCATGTGTGAATTATCAAGGCTGTAGGTGTAAAAGGACATAATATATATGCCTGGTTTCAGTCTTTTTAAAGGTAGGTCAAACTCCAAGGTCAAGGTTGTAATATTCAAGGTCATGGTCAAATGTGAAAGGTCTTGGTAGGAGGTGTCTATGTGTGAAATATCAAGGCTGTAGGTGTAATAGGACATAAGATAAAGGCTAGGTTAAAGATTTCTTAAAGTATGTAAAAATCAAAGGTCAAGGTCACAAAGGCCAAGGTCATGGTCAAATGTGAAAGGTCTTCGTAGGAGGTGTCCATGTGTGAAATATTGAGACTGTATAGGTAACAGGACATGAGATATAGGTCTAGTTTAAGTTTTTTAAAAGTAGGTCAAACTCCAAGGTCAAGGTCCAAGGTCATGGTCAAAAGTGAAATATCTTGGTTGGAAGTGACCATGCGTGAAATATCAAGGCTGTATATGGAAAATGACATGAAATATAGGCCAGGTTAATGTATTATTAAAGTAGGTCAAACACCAAGGTCAAGGTCACATGGTCCAAGGTCATGGTCAAATGTGAAAGGTCTTGGCCGTAGGTGTCCATGTGTCAAATATCAAGGCTGTATGTGTAGAAGGAATTGATATATCGGCTATGTTAAAGTTTTTTTAAAGTAGGTCAAAGTCAAAGGTCAATGTCACAAGGTCCAAGGTCATGGTCAAATGTGAAAGGTCTTGGTAAGATGTGTCCATGTGTGAACTATCAAGGCTGTATGTGCAATAGCACATAAGATATAGGCCCAGTTTATTTTTTTAAAAGTAGGTCAAACTCCAAGGTCAAGGCCACATGGTCCAAGGTCATAGTCGTATGTGATAGGTCTTGGTCGGAGGTTTCCATGTG
Organism: Fragum sueziense; assembly: GCA_963680895.1. NCBI lineage: Eukaryota > Metazoa > Mollusca > Bivalvia > Cardiida > Cardiidae > Fragum > Fragum sueziense. The sequence continues at coordinate 22,523,007 of OY804593.1, forward strand.
TCACATATCAAGGCTGTATGTGTAAAAGGACATGATATATTGGCCAGGTTAAAGTTTTTTTAAAAGTAGGTCAAACCCCAAGGTCAAGGTCACAAAGTCCAAGGTCATGGTCAATTGTGAAAGGTCTTGGTAAGATGTGTCGATGTGTGAAATATCAAGGCTGTTTTTGTAAAAGGTTATGAGATATATGCCGGGTTTAACTTTTTTAAAGTAGGTCAAACTCCAAGGTCAAGGTCACAAGGTCCAAAGTCATGGTTAAATATGAACCATGTTGAAAGGAGGTATCTATGTGTGAGATATCAAGTCTGTATGTGTAAAAGGACATGAGATATAGGCAAGGGTAAGAATTAAGTGTAAAAATCAACAAAGGGAAATAACTCCAAGAATTTGATTGGCAGAGTTACGGTTCTTAAGCACTGCACCTCTCCATAATAAAATCTATTCACCTGTAAAGTTTCATGATTCTACCTTACATATTTTTCGAGTTGTGCTCCGGACAAGAATCAAGTTATAAAATCAACAAAGGGCAATAACTCAGATAATTTGATCGGCAGAGTTACGGTTCTTGTGCACGTGCAACTCTCCATAATGAGATCTATCCACCTGTAAAGTTTCATGATTCTACCTTACATACTTTTTGAGTTATGCTCCGGACAATAATCAAATTTGAAAATCAACAAAGGGCAATAACTCAAAAAATATGATCGGCAGAGTTACGGTTCTTGTGCACTGCACCTCTCCATAATGAGATCTATCCACCTGTTAAGTTTCATGATTCTACCTTACATACTTTTTGAGTTATGCTCCGGACAAGAATCAAGTTATAAAATCAACAAAGGGCAATAACTCAAAAAATTTGATCGGCAGAGTTACAGTTCTTGTGCACTGCACCTCTTCATAATGAGATCTATCCACCTATGAAGTTTCATGATTCTACCTTTAATACTTTTTGAGTTATGCTCCGGACAAGGTTTAGTCTACGGACAGACCGACCGACCTACGGACCGACCGACCGACCGACCGACCGACGGACCGACCGACCGACCTTCCGACCGACCGACACTTGCAAAACAATATACCCCCATTTTCTTCGAAAGGGGGCATAATAATATTGTTTATCCGAAATTACGTCAGTGTAAGCTTGATAAAATCGTTCCCTATTCCTAATTCTACGTGCCTTTAGTCCTATCTATAAGCCCTGGCATATTTTATCTTTAACGTGCCTTTAGTCAAACAAAATGTATGCTATATCTATATTGTACTTTTATGCCTACCTTTTACCGCACGAGTAAATCCACTTAAAATCCATAGTTACATTTCATGAACAACATCACTTTTTACCACTTAATAATCTAGACGCGTTTTCGCGTTTAGAAAATGTATCCACAGTAATATCCGCTATTAATCCAAGAGTAACAGTCAGAACTCAACCATTCGGCTGAATGAACACGTGCATAGTATGAATATACTACTGTTACGCACGTGCTTGTGTTAAACTGCATGTTAATATGATCAGAGCTTTGTCATATAATCTCTACACCAAATACAAAAAGGACATTTTCAAAGATTAAAATTGTAATTTCTATTTTAAGTATATTCTGAAAAACATTAGTTGCATGAGAAGTTCTTAGGTGAAGAAATTTCTGATGTCGACAATTTCTCCATATGAGCCGCGACGCGAGAAAAGCGGAATTTAGCATAAGCATAAGCGAAAACAAAGACGCAGATCAGCTTCGCGGTAACCGCGAATCTGATCAGCGTCTGTGTTTTCGCTGGTGAGAAAGTTTAGTTCTTCTTCTTCCCATGTACGAAATTCCGTGACTCTAATCACTTTCTTTGGCTGTACAGCCTCATTTGAGTCGGATCTGGTCAAAACTCCAGAAGACCGATTTTCTCGCTTCGCGGCTCAATTATGTCTCAAGGTTTTCTACGACTTATTACATACAAACCAAGTCTTCACCGGCTGTCTTCTACGGCCTGCAGTAGTCCTCAAAATGGTTATAAATAGGGAATGATTTTATCTAGTTATCAGTGACGTAATTTCGGACAAACAATAATAAATCGTGGTTGTTGTTATAGAATATCGTAACTACGGCTTGATTCAAGCCGTAGTTACGAGATTTTACAACAACACCGACGGTTTCTCAAAACATAACAGTAAACTAATTATTCTTTTTATCACAAAATTCTTTGCCATTGTGGATGCTTGGAAAAGGAAAATCTCTATTTGTCATTTGTTCATCGTAGTATTTGTGTAATCCTTTGCCCCCCCCCCCCCCCCCCCCCCCAACAAAAAAATAACGCTTGTTGAAGAAGAGACTTGGGAAAACTTTGTTCTAATGAAGGGAAGTGCTGAGGACGGCATTTTTCCGTCTGTGTCTTCAAAGTTTTCTACAAATTATTACACACAAACCAAGTCTTCATCGGCCCTCTTCTGTGGTCTGCAATAACCTTCAAAATGAGTCTAAATTTACGATGTTTTGGAAAATGGTTAAAGTATGTTGTCTATTTATTTAATTGTTTTATTATTGTATAATATTGCTGAATACACCTTCGGATTGCCCACTTCCTTAAAATACAGAAAATGTTTTTTTGATGATCGAACCTTTAAAGACTATGATAAGAAAGAACTCTTTTCCCAAACGACAAAATTGTGGGGTTTTGTCACAAGCAATTTCTTCATTTTCCACAATATTTTCCAAAACCATCAACTTGTAGGGAGTCAAAAAGAGTCATTGTGTGGTAATGGGTTATGCACCTACAAAAGCTTTGCACTTGCAAACTGAATTATCCAAAATGTGATACTCACGTACCATTATTGTTAAATTAAGGTGTCCACCGACGCTTTTGCACTGATTATATACCAATGACAAAACGTAACACTATGGTAACCCTATAAAATTTTGGGTGTTCTTAAAGTGTTCTTGCACATAACACAAAGCAGATGTTGATAAATAGATAATCCAAAACAGGAAAGGAATCGTTTAAAAATGTTTAATGGACACAAAACCAGACTTGATAAATTCAAAACCAGACTTGGTAAATCTAACACCAGACAGTCTCAATAAAAACAGAGTGCTTTCTAAAATATATACTTGATTTTTCATAATTTGTTTTATTCGCTTTGCAGACTTGTTAAGTTTTGGTTTGTGGGTGAATTTAATGAGGAAATCTGAAAGTGTCTGTTTCTTTGATTAATTTACCCATTACCACATAGCGACGGCTTTCTACAAAATAAAAGCTTTGGAAAACATTGTGGAAAATGAAGAAATTGCTTGTGACAAGCAATTTCTTCATTTTCCACAACGTTTTCTAACCCAAAGAGAAAAGATCTTTAAACATTTATCAACGCGAAATAAATAATTATTGTTGTCTGCAACACCTTTCATGTTGGAACAGTCCAAAAATTTTGCCGTCTGGTAATAGATTAATCCCTTCCAAAACAAGACTGGGTTTATGTGCTGAAATATAGAATCATTGTGGAAATTATTATATGGGGGGAAAACAAGAAAGTGTTTAGGTTTACAGACCCTGAAAAAGTCATCACTTTCTAGCCATACAAAATGCATCAAACTACACACACTTGTAACCACACTTCACATAAGTTGATTCACCGTGCCAGATTTCAAGATTATTCTTCTATCAGAAGAAAATGATTTTCAAATATCATTTTACTCTATATTCATATGCAAGGGAGGTAATTCTGAACATTTTTGTCAAATATTTCCGTAAGTATACATTAATTCAAAATTCTAAACGTTGCAAAATGCTGATGTTTGTATTTGGAATGGAAATGTAACATGGTTTAGGAATTATTTGCACTTTTCAAATTTCGCATCTGGCACTTTGGTGCTTCTAAGGGGTTGGATACCTTAAAGGCAATCATTTGCACATATTTGGTCAATAATTCTACGTTTTTACATACAGATATCATTATTGAAACTCGTTGAAAGTTTGCTGTCTGTGACATTGTTGACTTAGGCTTAAAGTGACATTTCAGAATTTTTGTCAAAAATTTTAGTTTTATTTTTATCTGAAAGAGTATATTTCCTTATAAAAATTCTGAAAATTTTGAGCCAAAATATTGCGCCGATTACGAGAAATTTATATTTTTGAGTTAAAATTGAACAAATTGTTGTGGACAACAGTTCGGATTTATAAGCAATTTATCGATTATGTCTCAACTTTAAATGCGTGTTTCTCGCATATTGGCAACAACTTCAAAAAACCAATACTATTTAGACTCATTAGAATAATCAATCTTGGCATCAAGACATACTTTAAAAAATTGAAATTGGAATGAAATGTCCCTTTAATTTGCCGTCTGGAAAAGGGTTAACTGACGTTTCTGCACTTGAAATTAGCACCGGGTTTTGAAATATTCAGTTTTAAGCTTGTTTAATGGTTTAAAGTGAACCAGAACACCGCTAATCAAATTTTGATTTAAAATACATGAACTAAGATCTTCTGTCGAAACATTGTGTTCTGTATTGTGTTCTGTTTTTTGTGCCACGAAGTTTCGTGGCTGTTTATTTTCTTGTAACATGTTACATATATAAACCGAGATCAGAATGTATTCAGGTGCGAACTAATTTGTATCCATGTTGGCCTTGGAAAACATTGAGACATAAGGAGAAAAATTATGCTGGTTACCAGCATTTTCTGCTGTTGTCTCAATTTTTCAGTGCTACATTGCACATAAATTCAATTGTTACAAACGCATTTAATTCGGCTGCAATAGCTTTCGAATTTTACCACACTAAAAGTCTGCCGTTTGGGAAAAGGTAAATTTCAGTAGAATCATTTTTCTTAAATATTCCGTTTTTTAAGTAAATAATTTACAAAACATCAAAATGTAAATATAATTATTCATGACAGTTTTTCTTGTATTTCATTCGTGTTTCATGACAATGTAACATTATGCGCATAAAAAATGTGTGTCTTGAAATGAGTCCTTCAAGAGCAACGCAAAAGAAATCCAAAAGTAAAGTAACAAGGCCTAGAGCAATATTGTCAACTTGATGATTATTCCGTTTGCAAAATAGCAGAAGAGTACAGTAGTACTATTCAAACGCTGCTGAAAACAGAAATATGGACTTGATAAAGATTGGAATTTGTGTACGATATAACATAGAAAATATCGAGGCAAAAGGAGAAAATGCTGATTATTAGCATTTTCTTCTTTTGCTTCAATGTTTTCCCAAGTATTTCCTAAAAGTGTCGTCAAGACTAAACCTTGTTTAGGAAAGGATTAAACACCGTTCCGCCAGCATTACTAGAACAACCTCATTTGTTAATGGGGGTACTTGACATCCTTTATTTCATCAACAAGTTGGGAAATAGGACATTATTGAGGAAAAAATATGGTTTATTTTCATTTTATCCTTTTGTCCCAATAATTTTTCTTCTGAGCTGTTAAGTACAAAAATGTTTCATTTAGATTACAAGGGTCGCGAGTTCGAACCTTGGCTCGGCCAGTATCCATTCTGACATGTGCCAAAAGTAATTTGTCTCTAAATCATCTGTGTTGGAGAGCAGCTGCAGCTGGAGGCTCGGTTTGGATATTGTGGTGGAACTGGTGGGAGAAATACCAGGAATCCACGGTTAAGTGCTCCAGCCGCCGTGATACGACCATAACAATTGAAAAAGGCGTAAAACCCCAATAAAATAATTCATTTAGATTATTGCCTTTATGGCATCAGAAGCAGCGTTAAGATTGTAGCCATAAAATATATAGCTTTGTTGTTTAGAAATGGCGCAAAATAGACCAGTTGATTATGTCGACATCGGATAAGTCGATATTCCTCTTAAGTCGAAGTGAAAATGTGGCCTGTCCTAATCAGTAAGTATAAAAATGTTTAACAATTAAATTATTTGATCCAGGATCAGGAAAAAGGTCCCTTATAGCATTTGAGACTACCATATCTCCAGATTAGCATGTGCCTTAGAGCCATCTGATCAGGATCAATGCTGTTGTCTTACAGTTGCTTCAAATCACGGACAAGCTTTTTGATGACAGGATGGATCCTGATCAGACTGTGCAGATGCACAGGCTGGTCTGAATCCAGATTGTTTTCAAGTGCCATAAAGGACGTTTTTCCAGATCCTGGCTCATTTATAAAATTAGGTAAATGCAATTATCATCAAAACTGAACAGGAATCGGATGAGTCGAACTTCGGATAGCTCGGGATTAAATGACGTTCCCTACGACAAAATGAGTCTCAACAGTCACTGTATCTTATTTACAAGAAATTTGTGTGGTGACAAGCGCTCTCTGATGTTATTGATGAGCGTCGTGGGTGTCGCAATAGTTTCTTATATCGTCGATATTCTACGAAAACGTCGTTACTACTCTAGTTGTGAGATTTTTGAAGAAAAGCAACGTTATGTAAAGTTCAATTACATTCTGGAAATATTTCGTCGTTTTCCTTCGAAAACCTCGTAACTGCAGCTTGTTTAAAGCTGGAGTTACGCAGTTTTCGATGAAAAGCAGCGACTGATAACCTTTCCAGTCCTTGTGCGGCAGTTAATTTTTATTTCGCCATGTTTTTGATACTTGTATTTTATGTAATATTTACAAGGAATTTGTGTGGTGACAATCACTCTCTGACGTTATTGATGAGCGTCGTGGGTGTCGCGATAGTTTCTTGAATCGTTGATTTTCTCCGAAAACGTCGTAACTACTTTAGTTGTGAGGTTTTCGATGAAAAGCAGCGTTACATAAGAATTATTACATTCTGGTCATATTCCGTCGCTTTCCTTCGAAAACCTCGTAACTGCAGCTTGTTCAAAGCTGCAGTTACGAGGTTTTCGATGAAAAGCAGCGACTGATAACCTTCCCAGTCCTTGTGCGATAGTCAATTTTTATTTCGCCATGTTAGATTTCTAAGATACTTGTATTATATATTTTTACAAGGAGTTTGTGTGATGACAAACGTTATTGATGAGCGTCGTGGGTGTCGCGCTAGTTTCTGGCCTTCGTGTCTGGTCTAAAGTTCTTAAAAGGAATCGATCTTATAAAGTAAACACCGAGGTACAAAATGTACATTCGAAAAAAGATGATTAAACCATTCATCTTCATATGTAAAAAACCGATCTACAATATACTCACACAATCTATGCGAAATCGTCGATACTCTAACTCGTAACTCGTAACTACTGGCTTAATTCATGAACATTTACTTGACTAAACTTCAGTCAAACTCAACAAAGGACGCCTAAAGTTACTGATTAGGCCTACGCCGTTAGCACGAGATCCCCGGACCAGAAAGACTCAGTAACAAAGTAGTATTCACAGTCAAAATCTTTCTTTTCTTTATTGAGGAAACGTTTCTTAACCCTTTTCTTAATTTGTTATAATCTTTTACAACCCTTTATACCCGTTTCGTCGAAACATCGCTTGATTCAAGTGATTTTCATAGATAAACTATTTTTTTAGGAAATGTTGTTCATATCATCATAGATAAATCCGTTGGGCAAAATAAGAAATTTTAATCCTCTGACCAATGCTTCTGAAAACTTCAATGGAAAAGAATTATTATGCGGTTTTAAAATACGCGTCTTTTCTTATAATGTTTTCACAAAATAGCCGAATATCACAACTCCACTGATAACGTTAGAATCATTCAATTGAATGTTGATAGCTGTTACAAATGACAAGATATTTGATGCATTAAAAATGAAATGATTGGGTTATAGATCTAGCATAGAAAATATCGATGAAAAGGAGAAACTTCTGATCATCAACAATTTCCTCTTTTCCGATATCACTTATGTCTTATTCATAATGTAAGTTGCCGCACATTTGAAACAGGACTTGTCTAAAATTAAACAATTAGAATGAAAATTAAAAAGGTGTCAAAAGAAGAAGCGTTTTTTGGCATTTTCAAAAATTGTAAATTTTACTTTCATATCACAAAAACTTGATAAAAAATGAATTCCAGCAAATTTTCTTTCAAAAATCCGTAAAATGTAGGATAAAATAAGCATGAGTTTAGCTCAAGGTCCGACCTTCTCGCCTCGAGAAATCCAAACTTAGTTAAGTCGCTTCGAACCCTCCTTATGTCTTTGAATACCAACCTGTACTCAAGAGCGAACTCTCATGAAAACATCGTGCTGGCTGCACGATAAACTGTAAGAAACTCGTGCAATTCTATTTGAGGTAACTTCAAATAAGTAAGAGTAAGCTTCATGAATTAAGCCATACATCTTCTTAAAGTAACGAGGTTTTTGAAGAAAACTAGTCAAGGAAGGGCAATGTACGAGAAAACAAAAGATCTAGTTTGGCCTGGGGAATAATTACCAAATTGATTATGTACCGTCCTGCATGCATTATGCAAACAATCTCATTTGGAAATGGCGGTGTTTTCGTCCAAAATTGGATTAATATGTTTAACAAATTTGAAAAGAAAACATGCCTTTACCAAACTTCTTAAAAGAGACATATGCGTAAACCAAGCTCCCCTCTAAAAATGACCACCAACATCAACAAAACATGGCTTAAGGTATATGACCCATCATTAAAAACTCCACTTTCTAGCCATACAAAATGCATCAAATTCCACAACTTGTAAATACACTTCACATAAGTTGATTCGTCGTGCCGGATTTGAAGATTATGCTTCAAGAAGGAAATAATTTACAAATATTATTTAACTCTATATTCATATGCAAGGGAGGTAATTTTGAACATTTTTGTCAAATATTTCCATAAGTATGCATTAAAGCTACTATTTCCCAGATTTGGACCCAACAATTGTCAAATACAAACGAAATGTACACTTTTTAAGCTTAATGGGGCAGTTACACATGACAATCGGTGATAGATCGGTTGTTTGTTTTATCCAGGTAATGACGGAACCGACCAAAACCGATATGCAACCGACGTCTCCGATTGGCAGACGATTTGTCACTCACCACAAACTATTTGGAAAAGATGAGTTTCGTCGGTGAAAACTAACCGATCGAGATTTTTAAACTGTTTAAAATTCTCGATCGGTGAAAATTTCAAACGAATAAGCGATTGACAAGCTATTTATAACCGATATCACCGATCGGTCAGTGATAAGCAACCGATTAACAAATATCTATTAGCGATGGGAAAAGATGAGGTATTTTCCAGCCGAGTATCCATTCTATATGAATACAATAATTTAATTGTAGAAAAAGGCCACCGGCCAAAAAATACAACATTTTGTACAACAGTACAACAAACAGAAACATTATAATCAACTGTCCCTTAACGACAATCAATCTTCTCTATCAGTTTCATTATATACATTGCTGTAATTTTAACAGTTGTAGGATTAGTACTTCCCAATAAGCTGTTGAAAGCTGCTCGATCCCTACGACCATTATACCAACTATATAAATAATTAAGCCTCGTGTCTTTAAATTGTTCACACTCAAAGAATGCATGATATTCATCTTCTGTTTTAACAATGTCGCTTGATACGAAACAATGCATGCTAATTCAATCCTCTCTATTTAAACCAAAGTTTCTTCCCAGTTCAATGTTTAATTTATGATTGAACAACGGAAACGCGCTAATGCTTTTCTGTGCTTAAATGATATGTCAAACATTAAATATTTTTCAGGCTCTAAAACAGATTTAAAATGCTTGCAGGTGTCACATCGTGTAGAATTGTTAATGTCGTTGTGCCAGTCTTGTCTCGCGCAGTCCGTCACTCGTTGTTTAAACGTAAAAATTGATATTCGTCCCCTACATCTTGTGCGATCCAAACGTATCCAAAGCCATACCTAAACAAAATATTTTTACTTTGGTTGCCCATGTATATCCATTTGTTTCATCAAATGACCTAATCATTCTATAACAATTTAAATCATTTCTATTGTTCGGCATACGCAGTAAATGACACCAAAGTTTAATACATTTCATGTAATATAATATATAACATACATCGGAAGACGCCCACAATCGCCAAGAATCATACTACAATGTATTATTACTTGTAGAATTAATATCCATAAAATATCTGCAAAATTCTAATTGCGCCTTTTCCGTAGCTTCGCTATATGTTGTACCCCAAATTTCAGTCCCGAAAGTTAGAATAGGAGCTACCATGCTGTCAAACATAACGAATATAAAAATTTTAACTGAAAAATTATTACATGTCCTTTTGGTGTCTTAGATTTCAAAATGGCGCATTATGGGGATTCTACCTCAGATAGTTTTGGAACGCACTGATGTCACACTCTCTGAGTTCGGCTAGGATAGTGCTGTATTGCCCAAACTAAAGTCTTTTTTTTTTGGTAGCCAATGCCATTGCTTCGTCCAACATCTTCTTTATCTCCTGTGGCGGCGACCATTTCCGCCTCGGGGCCCAAGTGAATGCCATGTCCGAGGTTTAAGAGAGCTTGCTGTTGCAGCAATAGACCAAACTGCTCCAACATTCATTATATCTTACACCGAACCAAAATTTATCGGTTTTCATCGCTTATGTATCATTTTAATGGAAAAACCGACGGCAGTCTGCTGAACAAAGATTTGCCAGCTATTCATCGCCGACATCACCGATCTTTGACCGGTGAACACATACGGATCACCGGTTGTATCCGATGGAAAGCGATAGACCTCTGGTCGAACACCGATCAATCACCGATCAATCACCGACTACCCGATTGACAACCGTTGTAAAAGCGACGACAGCCGATGGTAAATTAAGCAAATAAGCGATCATCACCGACCAAGCTCCTACTGACCAGCTATTTGTCGCCTACGGACAACCGTTCTACTTTGTATTTTACCGATCAATAAGCCATTTATCGCCGATACCCTGTTACACATAAAGTCTGAAATTCTGACACCGATGACAACCGATAACATGAGAGAAATAATTCACCGATTAAGGACCGATTTAAGTCTCATCGTATGTGTAACTGGGGTGTTATATGACCTGATTAAATGATTACGAGAAACTATTGAAGCAACGACTCATTTTTTCGCAATTTGATACCAAATTCATGAAGCGATGTCGAAAGTAGGTCAAAACAGTAGGACATGCGACTTTCTTAAATGACGTCACAACATACATGATGACGTCATATTGAAATTTTAAAAGTATGAATCTCGTTTGAATCATGGTCCACGCTGTATGCGCATGCGCAACAATTTAAAAATAATTCTAACCCCATCAGTGATGGGGTTGAATTTAGGCTTGGATTGTCCCTAAATTCAGCTATTTGTCTTGTAATTTCGGCTCATTCTCTGTCTGAATCGCATATTATTAACCATCCCGAGGTGGTCAACACAAAAGTTTTGCATATTGTTTCAAAAAAATTCATTTTTTGCCCTTTAATTCAAAATTCTAAACCGTTCAAAATACTTATATTTGTATTTGGAATGGAAATGTAACACCGTTTAGGAACTACTGGCACTTTTCAAATTTCGCATCTGGCTCTTTGGTGCTAATGATGGGTTGTATACGTTAAGGAAACCTTGCAAGAAAAGGACAATCACATGTCTTACAATTCTGTTCACAAAGCGTGTATGTGTTAACGGACCTGTTGACGGAAGAGCCTAGTTAACAAATTTGAATCACCAAAAAGAGCAGAACGTAGATGTACAAAAGAGTTATGCGTAAGCATGGGTTATATGGGGGAAACCATAAGTAGTTCTAAGAAATAGGGAGTTTCTGCAAAGATAAATACCAGTATGAAATCCTAATTACCGAATTGAGTGGACAAAAGTGAAATTGTATATGTACCGATGGTTCAAAAGTTATCGTGGTTTAGATAAATGATGT